>PVIH01002723.1:144723-180162 GCA_004025045.1 Sigmodon hispidus
TTTTTTTTTTTTTTTTTTTTTTTTTTTTTTTTTTTTTTTTTTTTTTTTTTTTTTTTTTTTTTTTTTTTTTTTTTTTTTTTTTTTTTACTTAAAATACTTTATATGATCACTCTTATACTTCAATTGTTTGTTCAATTAGGATTTGGCTTCTTCCTTGCCCAAGTAAGCATTTATAAATGCCCCTTTTCTCTGCATCTGCCAGAGTCTTTTTTTTATTATCTCATACCTCTTACCCACATACATTCACTCTTTATTTCCTCTTTTCTCTTTTGTCCATCCTTCCTCATTTCAGTGCTTAATTATTTATATCCTAAATGATTAAGTATATCATACACAATCAATACAGCAGTGCTGTTATCTCAGAATCTTCCTGGAGTCACAAATGAATCACATGTGTTTTCTACTGCATGTTAGCACCAGGATTGCAGTGAAATCATTGTATTTGTTACTGCAGGTGGCTTCCTCCATGAATAGTCGTGAATACAGCTCACCAGGAAGACCGGAAGAAACAAAATAAACACCAAGGGGTGGAGAGAAGAATAAAAATGGAGGACAAATCCAGCCTTTCTGAATGGATTTAAGGTCTATATCACTGGGGGAAACTCATGCCTGTTTACTACAAATCTGGCCAAGAATTCATGGTAGAGAATCTCATAGGCCCCAGGGATGAAACTAATGCTATTATTCCAGTAAGTTGAAATAAACTTACCCCTAAATGTATGTTTTTATACGCATAGATCATTGCAGCCTTCAAACCTCATCTGAGAAGTTTGTTTTGTTTTGTTTTTTTATGAGGTAGATGGCGGTCAATGACACTCATACATGGCTGAAGTGCAGGGAATAAGTATCAGTAAAATTCTCAGCTATAAATGGGACATCCAAATCATACGCCTCCAAAGATAAGGGACCATTAAGAAGAAGGCGACAAAAATTGGTAAGCTCCAGATCTGGAGGAGAATGAGAGAAAAGCAGTGTCTCCTAGACACAGAAGAACTGTGGCATGTGGCACACATGAACATAAGCTACTCAACATTATGGCATAGAGGGGGAAGACATTTATGAGCCTCACTTCTAACCAGGGAGCTATAGACAGTTGATGGCTCATTTCTAAGCCCCATTCCTAACTGAGGAGCTACAGACAGCTGATGGCTTCTTGGGGAGAGTCAGTTTTCTTTAAAAGTGTGGCCCTGGTAAGTCAACCGTGCTGCAGTGCATGGCCTCACATGTAGGAGTGTATAACAGTACTGATTGGGCTTGATTGTTATCTTTAAAAGAAGACATGAAATTGGGTTCAAAGAGAGGTGGAATGGCTTCTGGGGGAGTTGAAAAAAGACTTGGGGTTGATGTGTTCAAAATACATTGTATGCAATTCTCAAAAAATCAACATAATCAACTTATAACTCTTTTTTTTTTTTTTTTTAGAAAACTGCAAGGGAATAATGTTTGTTAGCATGTAAAGGAAAATTCAACACCATGGCCAGCCTCTCATATTTTGATAGCTCTCTGTTGTTGTAGAATAGAATATTTGTTTGACTACGTAAAGATGTGTTGCATTTGTTTATGTTGCACTTGTTTAGCTATGTAAAGGTGTGTTGTTGATTTATCTTGCCTGCCTAATGCGCCTGGTTGGTCTGATAAAAAGCTGAGCATCCACTAGCTAAGCAGTAGAGGGACAGGTGGGCTGGTGGGCAGAAAGAATAAATAAAAGGAGGAATATAGTCTTGAGAGAGAAAGAAAGAGAGACAGAGGAAGATGCCAGGGGTCAGCCAGCTATGTAGCTGGCAGACAGACAGACAGACATAGAGGAAGCAGGAAAGTAGGACATATGTAATAAAAAAGTAAAAAGCCTGAAGCAAAATGTAGATGAAGATAACAGTTTGAAATAAAAATTATAAGAGCTAGTGGGACAAGCCTAAACTAAGGCCAAGCAATCATAATTAATAATAAATCTCTGCATCATGATTTGGGGGCTACAGGCTCAATAAAGCCTGCTACACTCTGATGACTAACTTTAATCAACAATTTAATGAAATCTAGAGTCACCAGGGAAAAGAGTCTAGATAAATGATTGTCAATATTAGCTTGGCCTTTGGGCAAATTATGGAAAATGTCTTATTAAGTTAATTGATATGGAAAAATCCAGCCTACTGTGAGTGACACCGTTCACTAGGCAGCAGGTCCTGACTGGTTAAGAGTGGAGAAATGATCTAAGCACAAGCAAGCGGGTATATGCACACACATTTCTCTCTCCCCTTGAATGTAGTTTTTAATCTGACTTGGTGTTTTATGTTTTTGCCTTGACTTTCCCACAATGGTGAACTATAACCTGGAACTGTAAGCTGAAATACAACCCCATTTCTCCTTAAGTAGTGTGAGTGTGTATGTGTGTGTGTGTGTGTGTGTGTGTGTGTGTGTGTGTGTGTGAGAGAGAGAGAGAGAGAGAGAGAGAGAGAGAGAAGGTATTTTTTAATCACAGAAACAGAATGAAACTAGGAGTTTCCAAACTAAACTTTTCAAATATTAATGAGACTTAAAAGGTATCAACAGACTTGCTCGCCAAAAAGTACAGAGTATGTATTCTTATTTTTCCACAGAATTTTTCTTAAAATTAATCACCTTATGAACCACAAAATAATCCTTAAGAAACACAAAAGAACTTAAAAAAAAACTCATATGTTTTAGTATATCCTAGAGGAATAGAACTAGAAATGAACAGCAACAGAAACCACACAAATTCTAGGAAAATGAGCAATCTACTTTTGAAAGAACTATGAGTCATTGGAAGAAGGGAAGAACATTTAAAATTCCTAGGATCAAATGAAAATAACAGACAACCAAAGAGTTGGTTTTTGAAAAAATAAACAAGTTTGATATCCTTAGAGAGCAAATCAAGAAAATAAGAGACAAAATGGGCAGGAGGGTTAAAATAGGCCTCAGTGAAATCCAAAGGGTCCTCAGAGAATGAGGAAAACTAAATTTAAAAGCTAGAAAAATCTAGAATAAATAAATATAAGCAACACAAACAGACCAAAACAACTGTGGCTGTTTCTTTTGGGATAAAGGACTGGGTTCTAAGACCTTCTTCTCGTCTCCAGGGTTACGCTGTCCAACTCTGTACCCTGTTTCTATGTGACTTCTTTAATATCAAGAGACTTTTCTCCAAGCCTAGGTGACTCACATGAGAAAGATCTTGCACAGATGGAATGGTCAGTCCAGGGGGAACAGGTGATAGCCGCAATGTGAAAGAGGAAGGCAAAGGAGCAAAGTCTTTCACGTGAATGTTATTTTGTTCACTTCCTCTGCCCATCTTTGAAGGAGATGAATTGTCAGGCCTGGAGAATCGAAGCCTCAGTGGGAACAGAAGTCCATGAGATGAGTGTGTGGGCATCTCCTTAGCCACAGAGTTACATAAAAAAGCAGGGAAGGATGGTGCAGGGCAGGTGAACCCTAGGCAGATGTTTGCAACTGATGATGTGGCCCAGCCTTAGGACAATCCCTGGATTGGACCTATAGAGAAGGAAGCTCTGAGATTCTACCACCATCCCCAAATGAAAGTCCTTCTCCCCCTCCTCCTAGCTGGATGTCTTGGTCATTTCATTTCTTAGCTTTAGTGAATAGGATGGCAATAAACATGGGCAGGCAAGTACCTCTAGATAGTACTTAGGATCCTTTGGCATCTTCCAGTAATAACAGTGCTGGGTCATTGGTAGTTGTATTTTTAGTTTTTTGAGAAACTTCATGCTGATTTCCATATATACCAGCTGTATGGGCTCGTGCTTGCCCCAACACTGACAAGGTGTCTTCTTTCCCTGGTGCTTGCCAGTGTTTGTTGATGTTCTGATTGGAGTGAGATGAAGTATTGGATTAGGGACAGTTTTAACTTGCATTTTCCTGATGTTTAAGGATATTGAACACATCTTTAAAAATGTGTTGGTCATTTGTGTTTCTTCTTTTGAGAGCTTTCTATTCAGTCATTTAAGCCATTTATTGACTAGAAAAAACTGTTTTTGTGTGTGCCTAATATTTTTTGGTTCTTTAAATATTCTAGATATTAACCCTTTGCTGGTAGAGTAGTTAGAAAAAAAATTCTTCTGTTGTATAGTGGGAGTCTCCACTCTGTTGAGTGTTTCTTTCCCATGGAGAAGCATGTGTTCCCTTTAATCCTATTTGTCAATCCTCCGTCACACATGATTTTTTCAAAAACTCATTGTGAGGATCATGAAGGGGAGATCCACAGAATAGGCTGTCCTGTGCTGTTGGGAGCTCACCGGCTCTGAAATCACAGCTGATGAATCTTCGTGAAATGGATCTAAACCCTCTGAATGTGAATGACAGTCGAAAGGTTCCAGGGAAGAAGTCTATTCCAGGGGCATGAACTGGCTTCTCAGAGCCCATGCCTTAGGGGGAGGGGAAACACCTTTTTCAGCCTTGATACTTGGGGAGGGACTTGGTCCTACCTCAACTGGATATGCCAGACTGGTTTGGATTAATTCATCTTAAGATTCCTGGCCCTCTCTGGGGAGTGACTGGGGTGCTGGGGTGGGAAGAGGCTGGTGGAGGCCTGGAGAAGGCTGGGAGGAGAAGCACTGGTGGGTATGGGAATTTGTTTAAATTAGCACAAAATAAATTGGGTATAGTTTAGAGAAACATGCTAGTATTTTGGATTATTACAAAATAAACTTTTGTATTAAAAAAAAAAAGCCCCAAAACTCATTGTCTAGGCTTCTGTCCTGAGGTAGTTACTCTAGAAGTTTCAGTGTCTTGGGTCTTATATTAAGGTTTTTGATTTATTGTAGGTTTATTTTTGTGCAGGATGAAACACATTAATCCGATTTCATGCTTTGACGTGTGGATCTCTGGTTCTTCTAGTACTATTTAAAGAAGGTATCTTTTTTAAATGTATATATATATATAATTAGATACTTTTATCAAAATTATTTGTCTGTGGTGTGAGTTTATTTCTGGTTACTCTAGCCTGGTTAGTTTGGTCTGGTTTTGGACAGGTGCCATTCTATCTGTTACTGTGGTACTGTGATACAATTTGAGGTGAGGCATTGTGATGCCAGAAGCATTGTTCTCTCTGCTTAGGATTGGTCCAGCTGTTTAGTGGCTTTTGTATGTCCATGTGAACTTTAGGATTCCTATCCAGAGTAACATTAGAAGTTAGTTGGAAATAGAATTGAACCTATATTCCTTTTCAGTAGTGTAGCCATTTTTACAATATTAATTTATGCCATTTCATAAGCATGGAAGACATTTTCATCTTCTATCTTTTTTCATTTTTTCTTCATTGCCTTAAAGATCTCATTTTAAAGGCCATTCATCTTATTTTAGGTTCATGTCTAAGTATTTTTGAAGCTTTTGTGAATAGCTAGTTTTAATCTTAGCTCTAGTTCCATATTTACATCTAGAAAAGTTACTGGTTTTGTATGTTGTTTTGTGTCCTATTACTATACAGAAAGTATTTAATCATTTCTAAGAGGATTTTGGTGGAGTCTTTATAGAATTTAAGTATGTTCACACCATCTGCAAACAGTGATATCATCAGCTCTTTCTTCTTATTTGTATCCTTTTTATCTCTTTCCCTTATTTTTGCTCTAGCTATGATTTTCAGTAGGATATTTATTGAATAATAATAGATACAGTGGGGACCTTGTCTTGTTCCAGATTTTAGAAGAAATGTTCTCAGTTTTTCCCCCATTTAGTGCACTGTTGGCTGTAAGTTTTTACAAGATCTTTATTATGTTCCTTCTGTTCCTAGTTTCCAGAGTGACATTCCTCCCCAGATGTGGGGACCTCATCATTTGCTATTTTCCAGATTTACTGTATACCAGCTAAGAGAGCAAAAATAATGTACAAAGAACTGTGTCACTGTGAGCACCTGTTTTGGAAGGTGTGTGACTGGAAATGAATGGAAAATATTACAATGACTATGCTTTGTTGTTCTACATCTTTATTCCATTGATGCTGTCCTCTTGGTTTAGACATCTTAAACTCAGCTGTTATGTCAGTACTAGTAATTCCAATTTCTTGTTTAATTTCCATGCAAGATAGGACTTGCCTGTAAAGTGCCCTGACGGAGACAGCACTCTATATTTAGTGAATCAGATGCTATCTACAAATTACAGGGAAGTGATTGCATCAAGGTTCTGGGTTGGTGAAATAAACCACAATAAAGAAATAAGGATCAGGTAAGAAACAACGTTCTAGAAGTCACTAAGATGGTTTACTCCAACTAGTAGTGATTTCTTGGTCCCCAAATGTCCTTCCATGCCTAAGCAGCATGGCCTTAATGTCCCTGGGGTTAAAGGAAAAGCAATCACATCAAACAATTTCCTGTGTGCCCTGAGAAAAGGGTTATCTTCTCCACTGGACAGTTAAGTGTATAAACCTCAAACCGCCATTGTAAGTAGGGGGTTTACAAAGGAGAGGAAACAGAGCACATATCTGTCACTTTACCGAAATGCAGGAGCCATCAAAGGGCTTCATGCCAGTTTTTCAGGAAAAAACAAAAACCAAACAAAAAAAACAGAGGGACAGGGCAGGCATGGGGCCTGCCTGGGCCATAGGACTAGTTGAGCTGAGGGCCCAGGTCTGCAGTGGTAATGTCATATTCTTTCCATTCTGAACACAGATCTCACTCTGGGACTGTCACCATAAACAAACACAATTCAGGCTGCCAGGACAAATTGCCTTTATGATGGTAAATTGCCCAGATGGTCTTAAAATAAAAATACATGGATACAATACATTTTATAATAGTCTGCATAACCTAATGCCATCTTTTCAGCTCATGTTCACTTAATTATTAGAGATTCAGGCTACCTTATTTTTAGTACTTGCTACACATTTTTATGCAGACCAGGTGCATGTCAAGTCATCAGTAATTATAAGTGATCAATGGCTGTCACTGTCCTGCTGGCCTTGAAGGTGAGAACTCAAGCACATAGTCAGGGGTTACAGCAGAGAGGTGTGAGTCCTATGGAGACTTCCGGCTACCTCCTCAATTTGTGTCTAGGTTTGCTTTGATAAGAAATCAGCTCTGAAACCCCGACAAGACCAGATGGCTAGCAGTGTCTCACCAACTACCTGGCCCTCCAAGGTACACTGAGGTCCTCCACTGTTGAGAGGTGTTCACATGGAAGCACCAGGAAACATGACTTAGTCAAGACTCACAAAGGCAGAGATCATCAGATCTCAGTCAGTTGAGAAACACACGCTGAACACTTCTCTATGCAGAAGATATCAGCTTGATGATCAGAGCCTGACAATTAAGCGACCATATCCTACAGTGAGAAGAGAGAGTGTGTTATATGCATAATTGTTCCGAAACACTGAACAGAAAGTCTGTTGTCTACACTTCTTGTTGGTTGTAATCCAGGCTGTTATTAGCATGAATGGACTAGTATAGAAACAAGACACCCCTTCTTAAATCAATCATATAGCCAATCACCAACAAGTTGTACTGAGTACATACACAAGTATTGTGTAAGTGTATATATTTATTAAAATGTGTATGCAGATTACAGTGTTATGACATCCCCAGAGTTGTATAGTATAGACCTCCACAATAGTGCACAGTGGCTCCGCCTTATCATTACTTCATTGGAGGAAGCAGCCCCATGAATTAGTAAGTAAAAATCAATGAAACAATCCATTATCAAGAGACAAACTCAAACAAACAAACAAACACATGGGAAGGCAGAACATTAATAAAGAAGGGAATAAGGCTGGGAAGGAGGATACAGGAAAGGACAGGAACCAAATGGGAGCCTTAGGCAAGTGACCAGCTGTGCTGGGCATTAGTTTCACTCTACTATGGTTCCTAATGTTTCCTGTTCTGTTCTTACTGTTCTAAGTAGACTGAATACCTGCTGATGTACCCCTGGACTGCCTCAGTGTTGGGGACATCCCCAGGAGCCCCACAGTCTATGAAGATAAAAATAGCAACTTCAGTCTCCTGAGTTCCTGGGGCCACACATGAGTCAACTCCCCAAAGGGTAGTGTCAGTGCCGCTCCAGCTTGCCCCCTGGGCGCGGTCATGTGTCTCCATGTTGCGGCCCTACCCGCAGAGCACTTTCACAGGGCATGCCTCTGGGCATGTCTACATGCTCACCCTTCCTTTAAAGAGAGATAACACATGGCAGAGATTCCTTTTTTTTTCTTCTCTGCCACAGGTATTACTATCATGACTGACCTATGAGAAACATGCTGGGCTGGTACAGGGAGCCTGGGCATAAGCAGCATGGCTTTCAAGGTACTTCTGTGCTGGAGTCCATTTGACTATGACATAGATGTCCATAGACATGTTTTAGAGATAATTCACTCCTCATCAGTGTCCATGGAACTCTATATTATGGCTTTGGCTTTAGTCCTGTTCACTAGACACAGAAGTTGATCCAACCTCAGTGTCAGAGGGATATCACAAGCAACTTCAGATGTCTCTTTTCTAGTGAATTAAAATAACTCCAGCAAGACATGCTCACTGGTGAAATAGGGCATAAAGACATGGGAGTAATCAATTACTTTTAAATTGAATTTAAGTCCAGCTCTATAAGATGAAACTCATACCAGGTATGCTAATCTTACCAAGAACATATAACTAGACAAGTTATAGGCACAAGAGGGAGAAGCTACTACTATTATTTCTATTAATAACATTTGACCAACTCTTAATGATGTATTGTTATACCCATAGATCAATGCATCTCTCAATCCTCATCTATCTGCAGTAGACATAGTTAATACAGAGATCCATAGCTGGCCAGGATACAGAGAATGAGAGACTGCAGAATTCTTCATTTTTATAGGGAACATATATACCACATCTCCCCATGATTCAGGAAGGAGGCAGAAAGATTGTAAGAACCAGAGAATGACTACAAGATAACAGTTTCTTCTGAATCCACCAGGGTGAGGAACATATATAAACTCACAGGGCTTGCAACAGTATGCACAAGACTCACGTAAGACCAAGCCTTACCAAATCTCAACATGAAGACTGGAGTTGTCCATAAAATCCCACTCCACCCATAGAGCACAATTATTAGCTGCTTAGAGAAGAAGAGACAATTTTCTCCAAGACTGTAGCTCCCAGTGGACCCCAATCCAGTGAAAGAGCAGACATCCAAGAATATTTGGGTCACACATAAAGGGTTTTTTTTTTTCTTTTAAGACATATCATTGAGTGAGTAAGAATCTTGGAAGAGTTGGCAGAGGTGACGAATATGATCAAAACATGTAGAAAATCTCAAAGAATTACATATATACTCATATATGTTTATACACGTATGTGTTTGTATATATGTGTGTGTGTGAGAATAAGGACTCACAGTACAAGAAGCCATGGAAGAGGACACCTACCACTTCCATCCTGTCCATAAGTCAACACCCATGGGGAAAGGGCTCCTAAAAAGTACCAACCTTAAGTTTCCTGGAGTTAGGCTGCTGCAAACTACATCCTCATAATGATGAGAGCTTTGCAGAGAACTGAGGGACAGTGGGTGTGACAATATCCACCAGAGTTTAGGATCTCTTCAGCAAGGCCTGCAAAAAGAAACATGAGAGAAAGACCAGTCCAAATGGCAACACATTCTTGCCCAGCATGAGGAACATAATAGCAGAAGTGAGCCTGAAGGCTAGGCCCTAAATAGGTAGCCAGTTCCAGGTCCACTAAATATTCTCCACAAACATTCTCTTTCCCTGCTGGATTCTGAGTGCTAATATAGGCAGATGCCTTTGAAGTAGGGAATGTGAAAATCCGTTGAGTCATTCCAGCTCTGTAACAACAAACTCAGTGTTTCACTAAGCTAGACAGAGGTGGAACCATTTTAGGGGAGCTTGTTGTTGGTGTCCTTTTTGGGGTGAAGCGATATTTGTTCATATATCCCCAGGAAAAGTCTTACAGTATGAACAAGTTCCCAAAGCCCTACAATGGGCACCACGGGACAGGCAAATTTCTTTTGTCACATCTTTACTTCATGACATCATTGGCTTCTGGATGGCTTTGTGGCAGGTGTCTAACCTCCACAGAACCACAGGAGTACTGGGCAGCTGGCCTCTGCCCTACCTGGAGCTATGAGCTGCAATAGATTGTCTTACTCAGGTGATACCCCAGAGACCACCAAATGACTAGGAATGAATTTTATTGGTGAGTCACTGAGAGGAGCCTAAAATAACCAAGGGCATGGTGAGACCCCAGCTTGCATTGGTCACAACTCTGCATCTCAAAAGCAGGAGCAGAATCTATACACGCATGAAAATTGTCTAGGGAGAAGTCAGCTGGACCTAGAAGTATTATTTGTGTAGAACTCAGATTGTGCCCCCAGAACAACGAATGTATCATCACTGTGAGAACTGCACTGTTAGAAATGGTCACCTCGGGGCTGGAGAGATGGCTCAGCGGTTAAGGGCACCGTCTGCTCTTCCAGAGGACCCGGATTCGATTCCCAGCACCCACATGGCAGCTAACAACTGTCTGTAGTTCCAGTTCCAGGCAAAACACAAAGGCAAATAAATAAATAAAATAAAGTTAAAAAAAAAAAAAAAAAAAAAAGAAATGGTCACCTCGGTCTAGCAAGAACACACAGGTATCATTTGTATGTCTGTTTTGCCCCTTCTGTTGTGCCTGAGGAGCCCTATGGCTGGGCAGAGCAGTGAGGACACACATAAAGATGCTATGATCCTGGGGTCAAATAGAGGCAGAGTGGCCGTGTGGAAGGGCTGAGCTGTGACTCATTTCTATGATGGCATTTTCATCCTCTGCTGATCAACTGTCAGCTTGTAAGGAGAAAACGCCCAGGTCACACACAGTTCTTCAGTTATTAGAAACGTTCCATGGTTCCCCAGATCTTTGGCCATAGCTACTGGCATGATCTGAAACACTAGGGGCCATTTCCCTGCTAGCAGCCTCATTTGTTTTTGATTAGGGTGAGTGAGGAGGGGAGAGACACAAATCTCTATCAGCCTGAGGCACTTATGGGTGGAGGCTGGCAGGGCTACAGGAGTTAATCTGGGCCTACAGCTGGAATGTAGATGGTCAGGAGATCAATACTCAGTTCTGCTGCCCCTTTGCATGTGCTGTGACTCCAAACTGTCTGGACCTAGAGTTTCACTTTAGAACAGTCTTTTGGTGGGATAGCCTAGGCTCAGTTCCACTCACAAATGGGGAAACCCTCCAAGTAGAACCAGTGACCTCTGGCCTCTGTCTCAACCTGACCCTGGCCTTAGCTCTGCTTGGAAGACACCTGTCATACTATAGATGTTTCATATGGTGGTGCAGAGGAATACCTTTCCTGGGCTCTCATAATCAAACCTGAACTAATTGCCAACTGCTGACATGCCCCCTGCCTGGTGATTGGCTGATCTCCCCAGAAACAGAGGTGGAGGTCAAGAGAATGCACTGCACCCTGTCTTAGTTAGGGTTTCTATTGCTGCAATTAAACCCCACGACTAAGAAGTAAGTTGGGGATGAAAAGGTTTATTTGGCTTATACTTCCATATCACTATTCATCATCAAAGAAAGTCGGGACAGGAACTCAAACTGGGTAGGATCCTAGAGACAGGAGCTGATGCAGAGGCCACGGAGGGAAGTTGCTTACTGGCTTGCTCCTCATGGCTTTCTCAGCTGCCTTTCTTATAAAAGCCAGGAGCATCAGTCCAGGGAGGGCACCACCCACCACCCTCTCCTATCAACTATGAAAGAGAATGCTCTAAAGCTGGTCTGCAGCCCAATACTATGGAGACATTTTCTTAGTTGAGGCTCATTCATCTCTGATGACACCAGCTTGTGTCAAGTTGACACACAGAACCAGCCAGTTCAACTGACCCCCTGTCAGCTTGACACACAAATGCACCACCATTAAACCATAGCTTTTCCTTTCCTACCCATTCCCAGGATCTCACATTAAAAGCATAAATAAAATAAAATCCCACAGTTTTATAAATTCAAACACATTAAAATTTCAGTCTTTTTAAAATAGCCAACATCTTTTAAAATTCAAGATCTCTCAACCATGGGCTACAGTAGAATCTTGTCATGACTTTGGGTGTTATTTTAACACTTAGAGACAAGTAGAAAGGTTGCAGGGGCAGTGTCCACATCCTTGGGAGCCTAGAACAGGGGCACCTACCTTCAATTCTTTTACCCTCTTTGAATACGAACTTCATTAGCTAAAATTAAAGAAAGCAATTTGTCAGGATAGTGGTAGAAGGTGCACCTGGTCACAGCAGCCCTCAGGGACCCTGTAGTCATGTCTGGCCACAGTGACTATGCTTCCCTGCATCAGGGAAAGAAAATGGCATTGTGAGTCCAAAGACTTTAGTGGACCTGGCAGAGTCGGGGTGGCCCAGTGTTCTTTTATGACATGTTCTCTCTCTCTCTCTCTCTCTCTCTCTCTCTCTCTCTCTCTCTCTCTCTCTCTCTCTCGGCTAGATAGGCAGATCTAAAAAAGCAAGCAGAAAAGTGTTACAGACTCACTGAAATTGGCTGTCACTTGGCAGATGAATGACAGAGAAGTCACTTGGACCATGGGAGGAGCTTGGGTTCATCTTCACACAGCCTGACTGCAAAGGAGGGTATTGAACAATCGATGCCTGCCCTTCCTAGGACACATGCATTGAAGTTTAGGACACAACTGGTAAGTGCACACACACGTTTAAAAAGTGGCGCAGGGGTGGGGGTTGTGCATATTCACATTTTCTGTAAGTCCCCCAGACACACGCAAGTTTGCATACTTGCTATGGTGGAGGGGGAGGGTGGCAGAGAGCTCAGGGTTAGTATTTTGCGCCTGGAAGGATGGAACACGTGGATACTTTGCCAGGAGGCCATGTTGAGTTTATTGGGGTTTGGATATCCAGGGAACGGGTGGAGGAGGGGAGGAAGGAAAGAGAGAGAGAAAAGGGAGAAAGAGAGAAGAGGGGAGGGGGGCAGAAAAAGGGATCCCTGACACGTGTTGCACCCCTTTATAGGGTGACCATGTAGACACACCCCGAGGTGTAAGAGTGCGCTCTTCCGGCAAGGCACGGGTGGTCTGCGGGCGGGGATGTGGCCGCAACATGGCGACGCTGGAATCTCACTGCCACTGCCACGCCCAGGAGGCAAGCTAAGGCGACGGTTATAGTTAACACTCAGTACCTTGACTTTCCCTTTCTTTATGACTGTGTGCATTTGACAACTTACCAGGCCATAAACTATAGACTTGGGCTGAGCCTAGTCCTCTGGATTTTATTTATTTAGTGAAAACAATTCTGACATCATTAGCCATTTTTCACCTATATAGCAGAGGTCCTAGGGATACCCCACACTTACCTCATACCTCGCTTTACATCTCAGAAAGCGCAAATACTCTTAAACTACTGGCCACATTCTCTACTCCCTTCCCTCACTAATGTAGAGGGGAGCAGCACATGGGTAATCTGCTGTAGGTTATTTTTTTACTCTTTTGTTCTTTGGGAGGCCCACCACCCAGTTCCCAGATAAGTCACACATGAGACTTAATTCTTTCTTATGAATGCCCGGCCTTAGCTTGGCTTATTTCTTATCAGCTTTCCTTAAATAATCCTACCTACCTGTTGCCTCTGGGCTTTTTCCTTTTCTTACTTCTGTAACCTTACTTTCACTCTTACTCCATGGCTGGCTGTGTGACTGAGTGGTTGTGTGACTGGGTGGCTGGGTGACTGTGTGACTGGATGACTGTGTGGCTGTGTGACTGGATGACTGGGTGGTTGTGTGGCTATGTGGTTCTGTGACTGGATGACTGACTAAGTGGCTGTGTGGTTGTGTGACTGGATGACTGTGTGGCTGTGTGACTGGGTGGCTGTGTGGCTGGCTATGTGGTTCTGTGACTGGATGACTGACTGAGTGGCTGTGTGGTTGTGTGACTGGGTGGCTGTGTGGTTGTGTGACTGGATGACTGGATGGCTGTGTGACTGGATGACTGGATGGCTGTGTGGCTGTGTGACTGGGTGGCTGTGTGACTGGATGACTGGATGGCTGTGTGGCTGTGTGACTGAGTGGCTGGGTGACTGGGTGGCTGTGTGACTGTGTGACTGAGTGGCTGTATAACTGGGTGGCTATGTGGTTCTGTGACTGGATGACTGACTGAGTGGCTGTGTGGTTGTGTGACTGTGTGGCTGTGTGACTGTGTGGCTGTGTGACTGGATGACTGACTGACTGGCTGTGTGGTTCTGTGACTGAGTGGCAGGCCCCTAACATCTTTCTCTATTTTCTTGCTCTTTCATCCTCTCCTCCCAGATTTCTCCTCCTTTATCCTCTCTGCCCATCAGCCCCACCTATCCTTTCTCCTGCCTCACTGTTGTCTGTCCAGTGCTTTATTAGACCATCAGGTATTTCAGACAGGCACACAGAGCTGTGAAGAGTTATACAGCTTCACAGAGTTAAACAAATGCAACATAAAAGAATGTAGCACATCTCTTTGTCATTAAAACAAATGTTCCACAGTATAAACAGATGTAACACACCTTAAAATAATATTTCACAACTGTCATCCATCAACAGATCCAGGAATTTTCAACTTATGGCCAGAGTTCTTGACTGTTACCACCCCCTACCCTAGGATTATATGCAAAAAAATGCTAGATAGCATGTCAAGCAGCAAACCCATTTTAAAGCATGTAGGTCTCAGCCTACCTCTTATTTAAGAGAAATGTCCTAAGCAACTGCAGTATCCAAATATCTATCATTTTTCATCGTTTGGGTTTATCTGAATTGAGCAGGAAAAACTGGCTTTCTGTTTGCTGAAATAAAGCACCAAACACATCTTACCAATCTACTTGCGTTGACAATTTTTTTTCCTGTACATCTGCATCTCATCCCTGCAATGGCCCCAAAGAATGTCTTAAAATATTAGAAAACATGAGGAAATGACATTTTCCCAGGAGAGCCCTGTTGATAGGCTGACAGGGTGCAACTAGGGTCACTCCTGCCAGGCTGAGCCTTGGATGCTGTAGAACCTGAGGAGATGGTGTTGTAGAAGCTGCTCTAGAATGTCAGCTTGTTGAAAAAAAAAAAACTGGGCAAGATCATCTCCCTGCAGCCACACAGAGATGTGGCTGTGGTCAGGGGCTTTGTGATAACCATCCTTCTGTGGCCTGTGATCTATGGCTGAGGTAGCAACAGAATATCTGGCATCTGTCCAGCACTTTCCAGCCAACCAAAAAGCAAAAACAAACAAAACAAAACAACAACCCCAAAGCCCTTTTCCTTACACCATCTCACACGCATATCAGCTTCCGTCCCTTCCTTATGGTTTACAGAAGGAATCCTGTGAGTCAAACCGAAATAGGCTTGATAATGTGGGCACATTTGGGACTAGACTTCCCTACTAGAGCCTTCCAGTCTGTCTGCTGAGTTTCTACTACCTGTCACTTCTTCCTAGTGAACAGTCTTTGCCCCAGACTCTAGGCCAACAGAGGATGTCCTTTTGCTAGCAGGTGAGGTGAGGGCCAGGCATATCACTAGGGCTTTGGAGAGAAATGGTCTGGTTTGACATGTTACTCCTAGGCTGAGAGCTTGATGAAGCTACCTAAGCCTGAGAAGCAAGTATTTCAACCCATCCCATCCCACCTCAGGTTTCTGTCACTACAATAAACCACTAAGACAATTTTTAAAGCAAAAAAGTTTATTTTGGAAGTTTTATGTTGTGGAATATTAATTTAAGGTGTGTTACATTAGTTTGATTAAATAAAATTACCTGGGGTCAGGAGGCTGAGTCAGCAATTAGCTGACAGGAAGGGTAGGGAGCAACCCTGTGAAGCTCGGGTTCTTAAGTAGGGGCTGCATGGAAGGACACCTCATTTGGGGGGAGATGAAGACTAAGAGAAAAGGTTAGCCACTTGCTATTCAACCCCTCTGAGTGAGCAGAATTTCACCTCAACTTTTAAATCCTAACTTCTATAGAGGGACAGAGATCTAAATAAAGTTTCCCTTCAGCAGCTGAGATAGCGGCAGTGCCTGAGGGAATGGAATTCCCCCCAGGCTACAGCCACACAGCCTAACCGCTATTGGTAGCTGTGGAGTTGCTATTGCGGATTAGGACAACTGCAGAGTTGCTTAAAAGGCAGCTATGGAATTTAATGAAAAACAACAGTTTTAGCTCATGACTGACTGATTGGCTGCATTACTCTGGGCCTGTGGAAGGCAACACACCATGGGGGTTTATAGAGCAGAACCACTTTATCAGCCAGGAAGGAAAGGGAGGAAGAGGAAGGGATGGTTCTATAATTGTCAAGAACAAGTCCTTAAACACACTGAGTATTTTCCAGGGTCTCACCTGCTTAAGGTCCCACCATTCCTAGCCATGCCACTCTAATGGCCCCACCGTGGACATGTGGACCTTTTGGAGACACTCAAAGCATAACACCACGTGACTCGTCTGCTCTTACCTCATCTCATCTCCCCCCAGATGTATTAGTGTGTGTGGCTGTGCCCACAATACTTGACAGGAACAACTCAGGAGAGGAAAGGGTTATTCTGGTTCGAAATCATCCAGGTGGAGAAGGCAAGGTGAAATTATGGTCCTGGGACATGAAGGGGATGCTTCTCACTTCACAGTGGCCTGGGAAACAAAGAGAGGGCAGAACTAGGGGCTCGGTACTGCCCTCGGAAGTCCACCTCAGTAACCTACATGATCTAGCTAGACCCCACTTCCTACAGTTTCCACAGGCCTCCCAAAATAATGCCACCAGCAAGGGGGCAAGCATGTGAAGCCAGGCCTGTGTGTGCTGGAAGCCATTTCAGATTCAAATCATAACACTATCTTTACACTGCACCTTGGTCTCCCATTCCTTCGGGGCACATCCAAACACACCCCTTCTCTTTCTATGATATCCTGTTAGATTCCAGCATCCCATCCCAGGGCCCACTGTCTATGGAAGTCAGGAGACTGTAGGCCACCAAAGAGGCTACCTATGGCTTCATTTCCCTTTCTGACTAGTCTCGGTTGTTCAAGGACATCATGGCAAGACTTTACTTCTTTGAGTTAGAGGAGTGTGAGAGGAAATTACTTTTGTCACCTCATGTGGACACTTTAAGAGTGGGTGCACAGTGTGCCAGTGTCTTCCTCCCCTTGCCAAGGGGCACATACATGTATTACGTGTTGGTGATCCTGCCTGCTATCAGCTCACAGTTGAGTCCCTGCCTCTTTCCATCCACCTCCACCGTGCTCAGCTGACCCAGCCTACCCACCACACCTCACGCCTCCACTCCAGTGTTGCTATTCTCTCTGTTTAGTACTCTGAGGGTGAAATTTGGAAGATAGAGGTGCCTGTAAGCTAGTGGGAACATTCCAACACCCCTCTTCAGGCTGTAGGTGGGGCATTGTGTGCAGGTTTGCATAGGAGCTCTGTCTACATCATGGCATGGCACCACAGGGCTCATCCATAGGGTTTGGGTGGCATCTGTCTTGGTTTGCCTGGTACCAACTGAAGGCACCACACATTCTGTCTCCTCACAAGGCCCTCCTGTGCCTTTAAGCTCAAGAAATGTGGTCTCTTCCATGCTCCACAGGGAAATTCTGGACCAACCTCTCTCAATGGGTTGGCTGTTGAGTCACAGCCTGCCTGGGAGCAGTTAGTCTGGATACAGGCTCAGAATAGGGGAGATGTGCCACATTTACCTGGCCCCACTTCTGGGAGTGCCCAGGCCTGGGACATGTGCTGGGTTGGTGGGAACAGCTGTTTCTGATTTTCCCTTTACTGATTCACAGTGACAGGTTATTACAGTTCTCTCCTGATGTGCCATGTCCCAAGAGGCGTTTCCTTCTGTGAGCTGCTACATGAAGAGAGGTGTACAGTGCAGTAATGGAAGCCCATTCCCCATGGGTGCAAAGCCACATTTGCCATCATGCTGCCTGGTCCCACATCTTGCTAGCCTGGTCTTACAGAAAGTGTCCCTGCTCTACATGTGCTTCTAAAGACCCAGGGATACCTCCTGTGCTGTCAGCACCCAGGCTCAGTGGCACTCCATGTACCCTTCCCTGGTGTACAAGCCACAAGTCCACCAATGTGAGATCACATTCCTGGGTTCCAGGAACCTTAATGCAAAATCCCCACTCTGAAGAGATATTGACTTTTGAGTATGGACATTGTGTGGCCTCCCAACACTGTGGCCCTGGCTATTTTCATTCTCCCATCAGACACACATTTACAATAGGGACAACCACAGATGACCCATCATTGCAGATGAACTCAGCATTGGTCAACTGATCTTTTATGCACAGTTGTATCTTTAGACCCCTAGGAGCAAATCAAGGTCACAGATTACATGTCTTATGATACAGGCCGTCCTAAAATCTTCTCTCAAAGTGTTCAGCTACACAGTCACTTTCATGGCTTCTAAGGCTTTGTGACAGTCACATTTGTCTCTGAGTTTCCTGATCAGACACTTAAGTGATCATGAAGAAAATGCTGAGGTGGTGGTGATGATGGTAGTTATTGTGGGGCGTATGTACTTCACTGTGTAGTTTTAACTAAGCCCCAAGGTCTAAGAGGATGGGTCTGTTTCTCATGGGCACCTTGCCTCCACAGAGCTGGGACATCAGAGTGCAATGCGGGAAGAAAAGAGAGGAAAGGCAGAAAGAAGCTCATCTTTTCCTCTGGGGGTGCTTCTGAGCACCACACCTTTCGGGAAGGGCTCCTTAACATAACTTGTTTCTTTTCAATGCCTGCCCTTTCCAAAGCCTGTGAATATTCATGTGTTGGCTGTAATCATAGTGTGAATGCAGTTTTGTTCTGTGTTTATAAAATTAAGTCTTCCATGACTATGTGACAATGAGGCAGTGTTACTAAGCACTGCACTTTGTTTCTTAGTTTTCTATTGATGACACTTAAGTTGGCTCCATCCTCAGCTCAAAGCCTTGGTCAGCTCTCACTTCTGCAATAAAATACTCAAGGCAATTGAGGAGCTAGTCTTTGAGGGGTGGGGGCGTGACACCTGCATCACCTCACTTCCTGTGAAGAACTCCCATTATGATCACAGCAGGCTCGAGGCAGGTGTGTGTGAGTGTGTGTGTGTGTGTGTGTGTGTGTGTGTGTGTGTGTGTGTGTGTGTGTGCTTGAGAAGCTTGTGTCTCCCATAGAAAGTCAGGGAGGAGTGGAGATCTCACAGTCCCTCAGGGACACAGTCCCTGATGTAAGACCTCACACTGAGTCCCTGTTCCTAAAACTTTTGCCATTTCCAAATGGCTCGACCCTGGAACTCACCCTTTCATCTCAAGTGCCCTTGAAGGACAGACAACCCACACCAACTTTTGTCAGCTTGACCCAAACTAGAGTCATTTGAGAAGGAACCTTAATTGGGACAATGCCTCCATTAGATTGCTCTGTAGGCAAGTCAGCAGGGACATTTTCTTAATCAGTGATTGTGGGAGGGGCCCCGCCCACTGTGAGTGATCCTACTTCTGGACTGGTGGTCATGGGTTGTATAAAAAGGAAGCTGAGCAATAAGGCAGTAATCAGTCTTTCTTGTGGCCTCTGCTTCAGCCTCTGCCTCCGGGTTTCTCAGGTTTCTCGTAGGACTTTCTTCAGTGATGGACTATGACTGGAATGTGAACAAACCCTTTCCTCACTGCACACCTCTAAGACCTTTGTAATATACAATTGCTTTGTCTACCTTTGCTGAAATTTTTCCCTTATAAATACACTCTCTCCTTCATAGGTGTTGCATGCCCCTTAACACTGTGGTGATATGTTATATATTTAATAAAATCAGCCTGGAATATCAGAGGACAGAGCCATCTCCTCCAGCCTTTTTTTATTTTTTGTTTGGTTTTGTTTTGGAGATAGAATTTTCTGTGTAACAGTCCTGGCTGTCCTGAAACTTGCTTTGTAGACCAGGCTAACATCGAACTCACAGAGATCCTCCTGCCTCTGCTTCCCAAGTGCTGGGACTAATGGCATGCACCACCTCTGCATGACTTGATTGTGGGTGGATCTCTTCTATGATATCCCAAACTGGTTTTATTAAATATATAACATATCACAACATAACACTTGTCTTTATTTTAGCTTTAAATGGTTTGCCTTCTATTTTCTAAGCAATAATAATAATAACACTGCAGTTAATAAAAATAATAGTAATAATAATAATCACAGCTGCTGGTTCACATAGCTTATCAATCTTATAAAATTCCTAAATGTCTTTTCTGGGTATCACAGAGATTCTTCATGAGAACAAGAAAGAAGTCACCATCCACAAAGATTTGGCCCATGAAGCCAACATTATAATCCAGTTCTTTTAATTCTTTCAATAGAAATCTAAAGGGCTGGACCAATGGCTCAGACCAGCGTTTGTTTCCTGACACCAGTGTGGGTGCTCACAACTACCTGTATCTCCAGCTCCAGGGTATTGGATGTCCTCTTCTGTCCCCCTCAGGTACCTGTGCTCTCCTGCACATAACCCCACCACACATACATAATTTAAAAAAAAAGCAACAAATTTTGCTTTGAATGATGGAGGTAATATGCATAAACCACCAAGGAGTCCAGCAAGGCCGAGCACAGAATGGGGCTCACTGCCAACGACAGCATAGGGCATTCCCGCACACATCACTGTTCCCTGACTTTGTGGCTGCAGGATGATCTATGGCAGTGAAGGTGAGAACATGCGGTCCTGCCTCCATTTCTCCTCTGGTCACACTGCTGATGCCAGCTCCCTTGCTGTGTTTCCTCCTCCTTATCTTGGTGGCATTTTCCATCCATAGTTGCCCCAACTCATAGGATCACTTAGGATGTAATCAAATTGCAGGTGACAACATGCTCTTTCTGGTTGGCCACCTCCTTGGCTGCTGCTGCTATGTTTCTATAACAGTTTCTTTCTTGTGCAGCTTTTTTTTTTCTTTCTTTCTTTTTTTTGAGTTTCTGACTTACTAGTGGGGACCTAGCTACAGCAGGCCAGGTGGGAGAAGAGAAAGGACTGGGAAGGCTGGTGTTTCATGTCTTCTTCCTAGAGACACTAGGTACCAGAGGTGTGTGGTGACCTCCTAGGTGCACAGGGCTCCATGACATACTGTGGCTGCACTTCTCAGTTATGGCTCCAGCCTTGTGGTGAGGGGCAATAGAGGAGTATTTAGGAAATGACCTAGCTCCACAGGCTGGAAGCACAGACAAGAAAGAGGGGGATTTCAGTGAAAGCAAAGGAGACCCTGTCTGACAAAACTGTCACACAGAAGGAACTTTGCCCCAGTGGAGTGGATGACGTTCTCTCTGGGAAGGAGGGACGGAAGGAAAGGGTCCAGGACAGGTGGAGTTGCATGTCCTTGGCCACTCTGCCTTCTGTGCTGACTGCTAATAGGTGGAATGTCTGACCTAGGTGTTCCCCCTTCCTGACCCTCAGTTCATCCCCAGCACAAGCCTCTTCCCAGAGAGGACCTAGACCTTGGTGGTCAGTTTTGCCCAGTGAACCTGAAGATGTTCAGTTGTTCCCTAGTTCATAGAGGGATGTTTTCCTCTCCTCCTATCTTCCTGGCCAGCTTTGTGTCACTGCCAGGAACAGGGTCATCATCCCTCTAGTGAGAATGGGCTGGGACTCCCAGCATAACAGATTCCTCTTTTCTTATTTCCCTTTCTTTCTTGATACAAGGTCTTGCTATATAACCCAGGCTAGCCTCAATCCTAGCCTGGATTTTTCTGCCTCAGCCCTTCTCAGGGTTTAATTAACAACAACAACAAAATTATACAAAGAGCCATACATTAATTCAATAACAATTATATATTTATCTTTGCTATATTACAACAGAATTCCATGCATGTAAAAATAGGGAAATCACGTATGTGATCCCCCACTATCCCTGGTTCCCTCTAGATATCAATCCCAAATAGGCCTTTTTGCAGTGTGTGGGTTGGATTTGGCCACTGCATTTTTGGTCCATTGCTGTGAGATGTTCTCAGCTTCTTTATGTTATGGTCAAGTCTGCATGATATGAATCCTGCTACAGAGCAGCTGGACATTTGAGGGGTCCCTGACTCCCATCATCTGTTAGGTGGAAAGGTATAACATATAGTTGTATACTCAGGGCCGTAATAAGCATATTCTGGGGAGGTACAGGACAGTGATAGCCCATGGCAAGTGTTCATTAAAGGAAAATCCAAGTAGTACAGACATTTTATACCCAGGGAACAAATGCTTTACGGAGCTTGAGATGGGGGCCCCATTAGTAGCTCCTGCCCCAGAGGGGACCAGTCTCAAGGAAGGCAAGGCTAGTGGAGCCTGGAGAGCTTGGCTGGACACACAGGTCCCAAGGTGTCCAGGTGGATACACGGCAAGGCAGACTGCCAGGAAATGGTTGGTGAATGGATTTGGTAACATGCTCATTGAGACTTTGCTGAATAGAAGTTGAATGAATTTGAAATCAAAGAGCAAACCACAGTAAGTGAGGAGGAAACAAGAGAAGGTTCTAGAGAAAGCGAGGGTTATAAAGTAGTAAACAGTGGGAGAGCAGCCGCCCATCCAGCCGCTCGGAAACCCAGCATGAGCTGCTTCTTTTTCCTTCCCAGATGACTACGATGAGTGATGAGTGTGTTTTGTTTGCTTTTTTCTTCCTCTGGTTTTTTCGGAGTTTGAAGCAGCAAGTCGCTGGACTTATTAGAATTCTTGTAAATGAGCTCACTGGACTGAGCTGGCTCACTCACTGGCTACTTGGTTTCTGCTGTTTTGACTGTGGAAGATCAGAACACACACAGGTGGAAGGCTGAAAGAGCTGTGCCTCATGCCCAGGGGACTCGTGGAGACTGAAGAGGTTCAAAACACACAGGCCCACAAGGGAAACACAGACTGACCGTGCTAGGAATATGTCACCTGTAATAAACTATGTCACTCTATAAGCCTGTAAGATTCAAGTTAGACAACATGACAAGGTCGTGGCACAGGGACAATCAGAAGCCCAAACACAGACAGGATGCTATTGATGAGCCATAGGGAGATATATCAATCAGGAAAGATGCCTAAAATTCCAGGGCTCCATGTCCACAGTACTGTAGGTGGCCAGGTGAGTGCTTGACAGCATCCATACCAAAGCTGGGGGAGGTCTGCAGAGCATCCAGACCTCAAGGAGGGAGCAGAAAGGTCCACACACAGAAGTTTGCTGAAAAGCCTTGTCACATGGGACTCTGGGGGTCTCTTTGGGTCTTCAGCGAATTCCAGTACAGGAACTAAGACTGTGGTTGAAGCAAGGGGCAGATAGGTGAAGGAAGGACATAGGTCATGGGAGCAGTGTTTGCAGCCATCTTGATAAGGCACTGGTTGGTACCACCCTACCCAGTACAGCCTAGCCATAGTTTCCGTGCTGGCCCTTGGTGGAATCTGAGAGTCCAGTTGCTTCAGTGCTGCTGCATTTTCTTATGAAGATACTTTGAGCTGTCTCTCGGCCTCCTTGGCCCCAGATTCTAATTCTTGTGACTTCCTAAGTTTCCTGGTTAGGATTTCCAGAACCCTCCAATACAACTCTCAGGACTTTCCTGGCTTGTCTGGCTCCCTACAGAGGATGGATGGAGAGTGGGAAAGCATGTCTTGAAGGGGGAAACAGGGCTCAAGGCAGAGATGCTTCTGAAGAGAAAGTGCAAACAGATGTCACACCCCATATGTAGTGGGGGAGATGGTGAAGGGCACTGAGCAGGATCCAGCTTGAAAGCCCATCCTGCTCCCCGCAGCATTGGAACAGCTCTAGTGGACAGAAATCAGGATGCAGAGGATGGTGAGCAAGAGATCACTGATGACAAGGTGCCATGCACCTTCTGCATACAGTCTCCACACTCCTTGGCTCTGCCCTCTTGGCTTGTCCTCCTGTCCATCCATCATTTCTTGAATTTTCAGCTTCTCACCTTGGATTGAAGTAGCTGGACCTAGTGACCTCCTCTTGGGTTGGAGACAGCAGCCAGCACCACCCCCCATACACCTCTTTAACCTACTTAGTGAATGACTTATGCAATTGAGAAAAACCCCAAACCAAACAACAACAAAAAGCCAAGCCACAGCCCCAGTGACTGAGTTCCACCGGGAAAATCAACTTTCTTGGTGGAAACAATGATGCAGTACTCAGTCCTGTTTAGCTGGCACAGGCAGCTGCCGCAGCTCTGCAAAAAAAAAAAAAAAAAAAGAAAAGAAAAGAAAAGAAAAGAGGCGCGGCTGGCCTGACTCAGTGGAAGGAAGTGGTGTGTTTCCATCGCTGAGCTAAAAAACAAGGTGGTTTGAGGAACGACCTGCGTGTCGTTGGCATTTCCCTGTCCTGTTTATGAAACAAGGTGGGAATAAAGTCAGGGTTACTCTAATCTTGTCTTTTTACAAGAAACCAAGAAGCCCTTAGTGGAAGGCAAGCTGAGGTAGGCTAGAGACCTTGGGGAAACCCAAGGTCAGGGGGACAGGCAAGGGGCTAATACACTGCCTAGCTCACCAACACTCCATTTTAGATGGACAGCCAGCCTAGCCTGATCATTGAGTCCTAGGCCAATAAGAGATCTTACCTAAAAGCATGTGCACTCACACACACACACACACACACACACACACACACACACACACACACACACCTCAAACTCACAAGACACAGGAGAACATAGGTGCACACTGAAGGAGACCACCGAGGATACAAGGTAGCAATATCGTTTCCTAGCCAGAGATGCCTCTGGAACAGCTGGCCTTGTCTCTGACTTGTCAATCAATGCTCATCTCTACAAGCAAACAGACTGCAGTTATCAGAGCTGTGCTGTCTGGTGTTGCTTACATCGATATAGCAATGTAGTGCTTTCCTTGAGTCTGTAAAGAAGCCTAGAACCTATTGAGCTGAACTCTCACTTTACAGCTGAAGAAACTGAGGTCCCCAGATTGGGTCCTCACCTCCAACAGGAACCAGTCATATTTCCTGAGTGTTCCATCCATGTGATCAGAGTAACAATCTGGAAACACAGGAAGGGGGGGTGCTTGGGTGGCGAGAGGGTCCCAGCCAGAGCCAGGAAAGTCCAAATGTGCTGCAGCTGGAGCCCAGGAGAGAGGATGGGACAGCAGGACAGCAGCTTTCAAGGTTGCCAAAGATAGCTGAAGTGTGGATGTCTGGGCAGAGAGCCATTTTCCACAGTGGCGAGATGGCCTCACTGGTCAGGAGGTCACAGCAGGAAAGAGAGCAGTGAGGAGGCTACCGCGGTTTTGTGAGGAGGGGATGGGAGCAGTGGAGAAGCTCTGGGTGACCCCGACTCATGGAAGGATAACTGTGACAAGGTTAGATGTGGGTACAAGACAGGGCAGAATCAAGAAAGTTCCTGAGCATGGATATGTGTGACCATGCGTCAGGTGATGGGAGGCCAAGGGAGCTACACTGCAAATAGCACCTGGATCCGGGGCACGGCTAAGATGCCCCAGGTCATCCTCAAACCTTTGGCGGGCAAGGTCTCAGAACTGCACAAAACAGTGCCAGGGAGAAAAAGAGACTTAGACACACGGATGAGGAGAAGCACAGAAGTGACCGGCAAGTCAGTGAGAGCTAGAGTGCATGGAATGCGGCCAGAGTCTGTGATCTTGGCAGCAGCAGGATGGGGCTGACCCGATGCAGGTCAGTAAGACAAGAAGAATTGTCCGCATGATGAGTTTGTGTGATTCAAGGAGTGACTGACTATACAGAGGGAAACTGAGAGACTCAGAAAGTGTTGGCGTACCCCGAGTGGGGAGAATGCTTTCAGGGGGAACTATTAAGGCTTGCATGCCTATAGGAACGATACAGTCCAGAGAATATGTGCTAATGTGAGGGACAGAGCAGGACCAAAGGCTGGCTGATAGCATGGAGCAGCACCACCTGCAACTTCTTCACCACTAGGAAGACCTGACTCTGTTCTCCTTCCAAGAAGCCGTACCACTTAGGGAAGGCCCCTAAAGTGAGTGAGTTCTCACCAAAAAGAGATGTGGCACTTACTGGCAGCTGGAGTGGGTTCTGGAGGGGACTCCACCCTCCCATGAGTAGACACACTGCAGGACTTTGTTCTTCCTCCTCACTCATCCTGGATTTAGACACGACTTGTGGCAACTGCCTTGGGATCTTAAGGAGACCATTTAAAAACAAAAGCAAGCAGAACATGACAGTACACAGAGCACTTGGTGTCACTAACCCTTGAGGACCAAACTCTAGCCTCTCGTTAGGTGAGACCATGAATGCCACATGAGTCAGTAACTTTCTTTCCTTTTTCTTTTTATATGTCTTTGATCTTAGAACTAGAGAATGAGTTGGAAAGTGTCTTCTCCTGTGTTCTGAAAGAGATCTGACACTATGGCATCACATCAATAAATACCTGAAAACCAATCTGATTATAAATTAAAAAGGTTTTCTGTAGCTCACTTTGAAGGGCTTAGCCTGTGATGAATTGATTCCACTTAGGTGAGAACCTATTAAGAGTCTGGCACATGGTGACGGTGTACCATTTCCCTCAGGGCTGAGGGTGGGCACAGAATCAGAAACAGATTGGGGTGCTATAATCTATTTCAAAAACATACTCCCAATAAACCCTACCATTTAGTAGTCTACCACCTCCTTGTGGACCAATCCTTTAGCACATGGACCAATTCATTTCAAATCCAAACTATATCAGGGTTTATACATCAAAATAAATTTGATTTTTCTTCAAAAATTTTAAATTTCTGAGGGAAGGCATCTAAATCTGGAAGTTTCTTTGTGAGACGAACATTGACTAAATCCAGTTGTAACTGTTTGGGTTTTCTAATTCTACTCCATTGAGAGAGGATCTCACAGTATAGCCCATATTGGTCTCTGATGTACTACATGTCCTGGACTGGGCAGTAGTTGCTCAGAAGAGGCAAGGAGATATTAAGAGCTTTCAAGAGCCCAAAGGAGCATGAGGAACCTTTGCCCAATGGAGATCTTGAAGGAAAAGGAAAAGAGGGAAAGGGAGACATGAGACCTGGTTTGAAAAGCTTAGCTTTGGCATTCTGAAACATGACACTCTCTTTGATATTGGAGACAAAGTACTTGTCACTAGAACAGAAGAGGTTAATTTCACATTCCATGAATTCACTTAGAGAAATGGTTCTCAGCCTTCCTAATGTTGGGACCCTCATGGGGTGCTGACCCCAACCCTAAAGTTATTTTGTTGCTTCCTCATAACTGTAATTTTGCTACTGCTATAAATCATAATGTAAATCATGCTGATATGTGACCCCCAAGTGGTTAGAGACCCACAAATTGAGAACTGTGCTCTAGAGAGTGCTGCGTCACTGAGAGCAAAGGCCTCCCAGAATCCCAGGGCTCTTCAAGCTCTCTGGAAACCATGTGAGCATCTGCTCATCTTCCCTCTTGCTGCTGAGACCGGTCCTGATGAGGCACCCACACTCTAAAGCTTGTTAGAGGTAGAGCTGCTTATGCCTCATTTTAGCTTCTAACACGCTTAAGTAGCCCCAAATCCTTCCTAGCAATTTATTTTGAGATATATTTAGACAAACAGAATTATGAAGATCATAGAGGGTGGCCACACACTTTTGATTTTCTTTAAAGTTAACATTCCCCCCCCCCCCCCGCAAGCATCGTAGAATCACTCAAACTGGAACTTTGCATTCAGATCTGAATAACACTTTAATAACAACAATTATGCTATTTGCAGGGGGGAGCAAGTTTTAATGCAGCCACCAGCAGGAGGCCTGGCTTTACTGTCCCCAAATCCCAATGCACTTGTTCCATCTTGAGGCTGCGGTGCAGCTGAGTGAGAGGGCGGAAGGGAAGCAGTCAGGTGGGGAGCAGGCACCGTTACCTCTGCTCTGGCTTGATGGCTCTCTCCGGGTGAAAGTGCTAGCAGAATAATTCTCTTTTAAGTTGTTGTGGGGAGAGACCAGCTATTTGATGGACAGGAAGATAATGGTTGTGGGATACTTTACAGTTTACAGAGCTCTTCACAAAATGACTAAAGGGTGTCCAGAATCTGAAAATGACTCATCGTAGGTAACTCCTAGAGAGATGAGGAGCTTTGGCAATGACCTGGTCCATCTCCACCAGGCACAGAGACTGAAGTTGGGGTTGGTGCTGAGAGTTGCTTTTCCAGAGTCAGAATTGAGGAGGAAAAATCTGCTTGGGCTTTCTTGGGCTTTGAGTTTTCAGTGTCATTCTGTTAGACACTTCCTACTACATCTCCAAAGCACCTGCTGCATCAGAACTTCTAGCTGAGACAGATCCAACAGCCATGCTCCACCATCCTGATGGAGAGGAAAGGCAAGTGTACGAGATGACTGAAGACACGATGCCCAGGCCAACCAATGCTTGCCAGCCCAAGAAGCAAAAATTCTGTTGGAGTCAAGGGAAGCTTAGGGAATTCCTGGTTTGGAAATATGAGATTTTTAATTCTTTTCCACGTTTTCCCAAGGGTTCCTACTCAGAGATGCTGATAGATGCTTACTTTTTACTTTACTTAAGACATTTGTATGCTTAATGGCTTCATGTTCCTTGGATTTTCGTTTTGTTTTTCAAATGAGTATCTTCATGCTTTTAAAATATTCAGAATTACTAGAGTTTATTTGTGAGGAAAATTATCAAAAGTATTATCATCTGGAATGAAGCAGTAACAGTCCAGTCTGCCTGGCAGGTAGGGAAGAATTTGGAACACATCAGTATGGTGGTCGAATCATTTGATTTGGGTATCAAACAGAACATCTCTCAACCTGACCTTCCCTGTACTCATCAGGTGCTGACCCTCACAGTTTGGGAGCAGGTGTGTGTATGAGGGAGTAGAGGTCAGGCTTGTCACATTGACTGCAGGTTAAACTTAATGGCTAATGTCCTGAGTGACTTTTTCCCAACAGAGGGTTAGCAGACAAAACCAAGTGGGATGGTTTGCACTGCATTATAATCTGTATGGACAGACTCTTCCCCCAAGTAGAGAGTGCACAGGTTGGTCCATAGGCTCCTGGGCTGACTTCTTACATGTGGTAATGCTGCTCCCACTGCCACTGAGGAGGACTCAGGATGCTTTGAAAGGGTTGCTTTAGCATCCTGTGGATTTTCTTTAAGTTGTATTTTTTCCTGAAAAGAAAAAGCAGGAAAAGCAGTGCCTCTTACTAGCAAATGTCTCACTTTTCTTTAAAAGTGTAGGGTGCATGAGAGGGGCAGCTGTTAGCCTGTCAAAGACCCTGCTGGGTGTTCTACATAAGGTCCACATCACCAGAGGCAGGGGTGGTCTTGGGACACCTGCTTCTCCTCCTCATTCTTTGCAGGCAGCTCATTGATATCCTGCTCACTTCAAGCTCTGGAAACAAGACGAACCTTCATTTCGGAGACATGATCAGCTTCCCATGATCATCTATGCCACTACATTCTCTGTGCCAGCCATCATGGTTCCACACAGTGAATTCTGGGAGTGAGGTGGTTGCAGGAACACTGGTGGGGCATCTGGTTTGAACCTTGACCATAAGATATAAAAAGACAACTTAAGGAAGCTCTTAAAACATCAACCCCAAAAGTCAGGACTGTTGATCTGATGAAGGTGACATCTCAGACTTATGTCCTACAATGCCAGTGACTCCTTAGTGTGATAAGCAATAAGTAGCTGTTTATACCCAGCCCAGAAGAATTGTTTACAACTAAAGTGTGATGTTTCTTTGTAGTTCAAATTAAGTTTTAGAAAATTTCTGAAAAATCAAAATGTATAAAACACAATATTCTGACATTCAGGAAGTTCTCATCTACCAAGGATGTGTTTTATCTCCTTAAGCTTCATGCTTTTACATTGTCACTGACACAAAGCCTGAATACCTATAGTTTCATGCCTTCATACATACAGCATATGGCAAATAAGGCTACTTTCTTACATGAAAATACCATCAGAACATGAGACTTGCACTGACTTCGAAATGTCATTAACCTCAGACCACCTTTAAGCTCCCTCTGATTATATCCAAATCCTCATTGTATATTTTTGCATGGCAGTTATTATAATACAGAAGCAAACCACAGTGAAGGCACAATCCATTCCAATTATGAGTTCTGAGGTAGGTATCTGGTCCCCCTGGAGGCTGGGGTATACTTCCGTGTGCAAAGTACTTGCTGCACCTGAGGACCCGACTGTAGATCCTCAGAGCGACATAACAGCTGGATGAGGCACTATGCATCTGTAATCCCAACACTTCTCCCACAAGATGGTAGACAGGGACAGAATTCTTGGAAGCTGTGGGTGAGCAAGACTGGCTATGCAGAGGACATTACCAAAAATCCTGTCTTTCAAATAAGGTGGAAGCAAGGGTTCATACCTAAAGCTGTCCTCCAAGCTCTATCCTGGCCCTTGGAACTCGAGTGCATGCACACACACACACATCTTCCAAGAAATACTCCCCCCTCTAGACTTCAGGTTCATAGAAGAGCTGAGGGCAAGAAGCTAATCCCAAGGAGACAGTCAGGAGGAATTTTCTCTTGTCCATTTCAATCAAGCTTTATCTCCATGGTAAGAAATGCTCCACTAAAGTTAGTACTAAGAGTCCATGACTTGTAGATTTTTTTTGTCTCATCCCTTTCTCAAATGAATTGGTAATTATAGATAAGTCATTAAACTCTCCTGGCCTGTTTCCTCTGTTTAAAAACACAGGTGTTAAAAATATTCTGATGAAATTTGGTACCTGGAGGTTCTTGAAAAGGTGCCACATGCTACACCTATGAGGGGCTGTCCCAGGCAGAAGCTAGGATAAATATAGGTGCATCTGCGCAGACATGTAGGCCAGGAGTGGCTCTGGATGTCAGTGGTGATGGTATCTGTATTGGGACTTGCACAGGTGAGTAATTAACTTGTTTCACAAGACACATCACCATCACCGGTGTCTTCTTCAGTTGCACACTGTGAATACCAGGGGCTGCATTGTTCAAACTAAAGTGGCTTCCAGCAACAAGGCTGGCTTGGCAAGGTTTCTCCTTAACAATCTTTCAATGGTTATTTGAGCTCCTTTCTACATGCTGGACTGTGATGCTGCACATTCTCTAAGGCTCTGCCCTGAAGCGTCTGCACTGACTCTGCCACCTGCCAATCTTAGGGCTTCCATTGCTTCATGAAACACCATGACCAAGGCAACCTGGGGAGCAGGGGTTTAGTTGGCTTATATTTCCATATCACTGTTCATTATCTAAGAAAGTCAGGGCAGGAACTCAAGCAGGGTAGGAACCTGGAGGCAGGACCTGAGGCGGAGAACATGGAGGAGGCTGTTTATTGGCTTGCTCATCATGGCTTGATTGGCCGGCTTTCCTACAACAACTTGGGACCACCAGCTCAGGTATGGCAGTACCCACAATGAGCTAGGCCCTACACCATCAATCACTAATTAAAAAAAAAAAAACAAACAAAAACCCAACTGTACAGTCTTGCCTACAGCCTGATTTTATGGAGGCATTTTCTTAATTGAGGTTCCCTTCTCTGAGATGATTCTAGCGTGTGTCAAGTTGACATAAGATTATCCAGCAGACCTGCCTGTGTGAGCTGCCCCTCTGTGGGCTGCCTGGAGTCCTGTCCCATGCCATCTCTCTAGTCATCACATACAAGAACAATCACATTCATTCGCCATGGTTTCCCCTAGCATCTCTGAGTAGAACCTACAATTTCTTCAAACTCCAACAGTAAGTTCAGAAAGCTAGGAAAATAACTTCAGAGTCTTCAGCAGCCTCACTTTCTGGTTTAATTGTTTTCTTCCTTTGGAATAATGTACTTGACAATGACAACCAGTCCAAGGACCAAGGATGAATCCTTTGTTTCCTAGAAGGGCTCATTAGCGCGAAACATAGCAGCCATGTCTCTATCTTTTCAGGGCCTTCTGTAGATCTTATGAGTAGAGCAAGTGTGATCCATCTCTAAACCCCTGGCGCCAGGGACTCACTCACCTGCCTGTGGCTGCCTCTTACTCTGACCAGCTTCCATCAAGCCCAAACATATGCCCTGTACTGGCTCTTCGCTGCCACCACCATGAGAGACAGCTTCCAATTGAGCAAAGCTTTTCTGCCTTAAGGTCACTTCAAGCCAGGACAGATGGCTGCTAAGTGACAGGGAACAGCAGCAAGTCTCAAATGCTGGCTTGTTCCTTACTGTTCTTATGACCTTGGGCAATCATTTGACCTCAGTGGACTTCAGTCTCCATATTTAGAGCAAGGTCTGCACAGTATCCCTGGAAAGACCTGAGTGTAAATGCTCATAGGTGTCAACTTGGAATACTTGATAGATGATAGTAAGAGCGTAACATCAGCAAGGTACCAAATGATAGCCTAAGGTGACGTCACAGAAGCTGGAAAGTGTACGTGCTGAAGCCCTCTGCTGTGCATAGCTCAGAAGTCCTGGGGAGTTAGCGGAAGGCATGGAAACTTGGGCTTCTCAAGTAATCAAGACTTGATTGTGTCCAGTGGGTAATTCCAGTGCTTGGTGTCCAGGCCCTTAGTCCATACTTCTGAATTGTTCCCTTCCCTTGAAAAATAAGCAGGAGAAATAACCACCCCCATCCCCTTGTTTATCATCATATGTCTGTGGAGAAGCTAATTCATAAGGAGTGTTAGGGAGCTTGTAAACACAGCTTCATGCCTCTGGGCAAACCATCATCTGCATGCCAGGAGAGAAAAGAAGTAGGCAGTTAAAATCTTATACATGGCACCATGTTTCTAAGGCTCTGGCTAGGAACCTACATTTTTCAAGAGCCATTTGTTATTCAAAATGTCACCTTGATAATATCTTACTCATCAGCTCACATATAATAGGGTTTCATGTTGTGACTTAGTGCTGTCAAACACAGCATAATAAACTTACAAAAAAAAAAAATCCCACATGGCAGCTTCTCATTCTCAAAAGAACCCCTTTCAATGAGGGTCTGCATTAAGCTCTAGGTGTCTGCTTGCAGCAGTGTGGGGGAAGGGCTCACAGGTGGAACAGCTGAGTTTCCTGATTTGTTAGGATGGAAACAGGGTTAGGAGCTAGATGGTGGGGAGAGAGGTGGCCGGCTCCCTGGTATCTGTACTCCCTGCCTCCTGACCTGGTCCAGGTCTACAGCCTGCTCTGATGGAGATCTGTTCAACTAGGAAATGTCACATTTAAGAGTAGCTTCCTGTATCATTTCTTTGCTCATCCCAGATATTTGGCCTCAACCTCTTCTTTCCCACTTGGACCAACTATGCCAAGTTTTGTCCCTAGTCTTCTTTAAAATATTGTCCAATGCTCTATCATGCTTCACAGTCACTTTGTTTACACTGTTGTCTTCAGTTCCCTCCCCTCTACTTTGTTACCGTTCTTCTAAATTGTTCAAAGTTTTGTGTTTGACACCCACCTCATGTTCAACAGCTCATCTTCTTTCATCTGAGCAATGATGCTCACTTCCAGACAGATTCACTTGATTCACACATTTTGATGAGAACATGTTTACTATTGTTTGGTCCTTGATTTTTCTTTTCATAAAATTTACTGTTTATCTGTGTTTTGTCTGCATGCATATCTATACCATCTTTATGCCTGGTGAAGCCAGAAGAGGACATCAGATTCCCTGGAATTGGACTTAGGGATGTTGTGAGTCAAGATGTGGATGCTGGGAATCAAACCCAAGTCCTCTGGAAGAGCAGCCAGTGCTCTTAACCCCTGAACCATCTTTCTTGATTTTTCTGTTCTGGAAAGTTTCTCTTTTGGCTCTTGTGCTAATCAGAAGTGTGTTCCAAAGCTCCCGATGTGCAGGTTACAGGTTCCTTCCTGTTACTGATGTCTAGAGTGCTACTACTATGGTGAGAGAGTTCATTGCTCTCTCTCTTCAAGGCTTGCTGTGTGGCTGCTGTGTGGCCCCTGTGTCATTAAAGGCCCTGAAACTTCTGCCACATGAAGCTTGCTAACTGCTGTTCAAGTTTTCTTCCAATTTGATAAGTAGTATTTTTTTTTACCAGTTTATCTCACCACTCCTGAGAAAATTTTGTTAAAAATCCACTATTACAAATAATTGCACATTCCAGAAATGTAAAAATTACCTACTGAGGTTATATTAAGTCATTTAATCTCTTAGAAAATTGCTTTTATCTATGTGGTAGATTTTGCTCCTAAGTAACTTTGCTTTCAAATGTCTTTTGTGCCATGTTGACTCTTAGCTCTGTTATCATGAATGTCCTTGATATCCATGGGATCACAGTTGGCCATAAGAGAGTGTCCCCAAGGCGATGGGTCTCAACCTTCCTACTTCTGACACCCTCTAATACTTCATGTTGTGGTGACCCCCAGCCACAAAATTAGTTTCATTGCTTCTTCATAACTCATTTTTGGTTATGAATTATAATATAAACATATGCTATACAGGCTATATGGTATGCAAACCCTGCGAAAGGGTTGTTAAACTCCCAAAAGGGTTGAGACTTGAAGGCTGGGAACCACTGTCCTAAGGGCTCTGATGAGCCAGAGTATGTGCCAAGGATTTTTCTCCTATTTCCTCAAATGTGTAGGTTTTGTCTGCATGAGGGATGGGTAGTTACATTCCTTGGTTTCTTTGCTTCTACAATGCTCAGTCTGGTCCTACATCTGTTCCTTGTCCTACAGCCTTATGAACCAGGTTGTGGGACTGTCACTCATTTCTTGTTTAGGAGTATTTCCCAATTCCATGCCAGGTGTGGCAGCACATTCCTTTAATCCCAGAACTTTAGAGATAGTGGCAAGAGGCTCCCTAGAGTTCCAGGCCAGCCTGGTCGGGACTATTTCCCATTATCCATTTCCTGGGCCATTGTAGACGCTCCCCTTTGCCAGCTGTCCCATGAATTTCCCCTTCCTCTGTACTGAGGTCAAACATGAGGGCACTGACTACCACTTGGGTCTCACCTTGTCTTTCCTGCCACTTCTTCCCGGGAGTTCCAAGGGTTTGGATTCCAGGAGGGGCTATTTAGTACAGATTTAATTTGGACTGTTTCCCTTTTGTGCTCGACTCCTGCCCCAGCCATGAGAAATGGCAAGTCAGCGCCTCATCTTTCTTTTTACTCTTCATTTTCCCGTCAGTTCAGAAGCTAATGCCCAAGGTAGCTGAAGGTAGCTCTCCCATGTCTTTTTCTCACTGTAAACCCCGCCCCCTGACTTGAGGGAAAGTTCTTTTGACGATCACAGCTGAGCCTCAGTTGCACATTTTACTGCCCATAGAAAGGGCCATAGGACAAAATTCACACCCTGTTTACAACCTTAAAGTGTCATTTTAAAGGACTGGAATAGATAGACAGATTTTTATAGTCTCTTTGCAATTTGGGGGACATCCCCATTCATCAAGCTGTCTTGCTACCTCACCCCACACAGAAGCACGGTCCACCCTAGGATTCCCAGCCTGGACACTCCCCCTTCAGACAGAGCAGGCTTTTCACCCCCAGCAGGGTCAACGGACACCTCAGCAAGAAGGCATGCTATTCTATAGCACCGACCCCCCCAGCAGAGGTGCCCCTCTCAAACTCACCCAGCCCAGCAGAGGTGCCCTTCTCAAACTCA
>PVIH01002724.1:0-179854 GCA_004025045.1 Sigmodon hispidus
CATAAGCGGCAATAGAATGTTCCAGCAAGTTGTGCAAAGGCAAACCGCGCCCTACATCTCCCCCTTTTTTGTTTTCTAATGGCACAAACAGGATATAGCCCGTACAGGTGTTCACCTCATGATGTGCCCACCGCTCAAAGGCTGTTTCCTGCTGCCAGGATCCCCAAGACGCCTTCCTGCGTGCAAGGCCAGTAAAGGCGGCAGGGTGCAAAGGCTGTCTCAGAGGAGAATGATTCCCTGTAGAGGTGCAATGGCAGCTAAAGCTTCTCTGTGCAAGGGCAATCATTGTAAGTTCTTAAGGGCGGAGAGCCAGGCTGCAGGGGAGTGCCCTGCATCAACAGCCAAAAGTGCCTGAGTGAGTAGTACCTTTTCTCGATGCGTGCTCTGATGAGAATACGCAAACCAGCCAGAGGCAAAAAACAATCCCAAATAAACAGCAGGCTGCAAAAATTCTTACTCCCACCCACTCCTTGAAAAAGGAAAAGGCAGAAGTAAGCCAAGAAGTAAAGTCCCCAAGTGTAACAGGCTCCAATCTTGTAGCATTCAGACGTGTGATCAGGAACTTTTGCTTGAGGATCATCTTCTCGGCCTCCATAGACCAATTACCACTTTCCGCCTGAATCAGGGGGAAGACGGTCAGGAGTGTCCATATCAACATCATCCTTAGAGTCATCCTCAACATGTCTCATCAATCTTGATGGCACCCAGACTGGCTTCTGATTCTGTGGAGAAACACATAAAGATCCCCTGGATCGAGCGATAACGTGATCCGGGCCTCGCCATGGATTAGAAAGTACATCCTTCCACATAACTTGGCCTTGATTGTTGGGTTCTGACGTCATATGACGTTTGGCGACGGTTTCATTTTTATCATTTAAATTTAGAAAATTTATAGTGAATAAGGCAAGAGAGAGCCTTTGTTTGGGGGTGCAATTCTCTGCTATTCCCCCTTTTTGTTTTTGCAGGAAGTCCTTGAGCGTACGATGCGCATGCTCTATTATCCCTTGCCCTTGTGGAGTATAGGGCAGGCCTGTGATATGTTTTACTTGCATTTTGTGACAAAATGAGGCAAAACTCTTAGATGCATAGGCTGGCCTGTTGTCTGTTTTCAGTGTATCGGGCTTGCCCCAAGCTGCCCAAGCTTCAAGGAAGTGGGTAATGACATTGTGAACCCTTTCCCCAGAAAGAGGTGTAGCATGCATTATCCCAGAACATGTATCAATGGAGACATGCACATACTGAAGCTTTCCAAAGCATGGAACATGGGTAACATCCATCTGCCAAATTTCAAGTGGAAAAATGCCTCTGGGATTAACCCCTATCTTTTGAGCAGGCAAGAATGGCACACAAGCAGAACAGCTTTTCACAATATTCCTAGCGATCTCTCTAGAAATTTTAAATTTAGTTCTTAAAACCGCAGATGAAACATGGTATAAGCTATGAAACTCTTGCGCTTGTGTTTCAGAGTCCAATGCCACAAAAGCACGCATTGCCAGATCAACTTGTTCATTGGCTTTTTCCATAGGACCAGGCAACAAAGAGTAAGCTTGGATATGAGTAATATAAAAGGGATTGGATCGATGCAAAATCTCACCTCTTATTCCTGCTAAAAGTGAGGCTACTATGCTAGAGGGTTTAATATAGGAAACAATTTCTAAATTTTTAACAGCATTCACCACATATGATGAATCAGATACCAAATTAAAGACTCAGGAAAACATTTAAAAACCTCTAAAACTACTTGGCATTCTACTATTTGGGTAGCATTTGGATGGCACTCAACAGTTACAGGTGAGCTTCCTTACACCATGTAGGCTCCTTTCCCAGTCTTAGACCCATCTGTGTAGATGGTTAAGGCATTGCTCAACGGTTGCTTCCTCGTGATCCGAGGAAACACCACAGGCTGTTGAACTACGAATCTTAAAAGTTCACTCTTGGGCAAATGATTATCAATTGTACCAGAAAAGGCACAAACCAATATAGCCCATTCTGAGGTAGTGGCAGCCAATATCTCTACTTGTTCTTTTGTATAAGGGACTATAAGTCGGTCAGGTGTCTTGGCAAAAGATGTAATAGATTGTTTAATGCCTAGTAACGCAACCTCAGCCGTCATGGATGGATAGTGGGACAAGGTTCTCATCCCTGTAGATTTAGTATGAATCCACAGTAGAGGTCCTTCTTGCCAAAGAACACCAGTTGGAAAGCCTAAAGTGGGGAGGATACACATCCAAATGGACTTGGATTCATCACAGCGCACCAACTGTGCCCTAGTAATTGCTTGCTCTACCTTTTGAAGTGCTATCTGAGCCTCTGGGGTTAGCTGACGGGGGGAATTAAGATCTGGATTTCCCTCCAAAATATCAAATAAGGATTTAAGCTCAAAGCGAGTTAATTTCAAATATGGCTGAATCCAATTTATATCCCAAAGCAATTTTTGAAAATCATTTAAAGTCCTTAAACAATTGGTCCTAATTTCTACCTTTTGTGGTCTAACATGGGCATTCTGAATAATAGCTCCTAAAAATTCAATTAGGTCCCCTGAGACCTCCCCCTTATTGGAGAGGGCTCGCCAAGCCTTCATATTGATGGTGTTTATTTGATTATAAACTTCCATAGGATATGCTGTCTGATTATTTACCCATTGTCCTTGCCCTAACAGCATATCTGCACTCCATGCTGGCTGCCCATTGGCAGCGTTCTCCCGGGCCTGACTATGTGCCAGATCAGTCACAATTGACTTCCAGTCTAAATATTGCTCAGGATTGAGACACGCTTTTGCTAAGCTACTCCAGTTACTAGGTGTCATGGCAGATCTACTCAATGCCTCAACCTGTGCTGCTGTAAAAGACACAGCAGTGCCATAAGTGCAGACAGACTCTGCCAGGGATTTCACTATCTTAAAATCTAAAAGCTCGTGATACCTTTGCCCCTGGTTATCTTGAAAAACTGGAAAAGCCAGCGACACGCTACGACGCAGCTCACGCTGGACTCTCTTCCACACTTTTGTGTTGTCCGGTGGCTTAGAACAGATACCCTCACCAGGCTGGCAATATAGAGGGGGGGCAATAGGCGCAGTAGGGGAAACAAATTGTAATTGCTGACTCCGCCCCTCTTGGCTGCTTTTAACCCATCTATCTCTCCCACTGCTAGCAAGCAGAGCGGACTCAGAAAAAAAAAAAAAAAAAAACCTTAATGAAGCAGCTCCTTAAGAGCCAAAAAAAATTGGACATGAGGTTAAAAACCTCATCCTTATATAATCTTTAGTTTCTACCTTAATTTAATGCTCACACCATTACTCTTCAACAGCTCTTTCAAAGCTGTGGCAATCGGGTGAGAGAAACTTACACCCATATCCTTGCCTATTTAAAACCCTTTATATCCTAAACAACCCCAAACTACCAACGGGTTAGATCTGCTTGTCAGCAGACGCCCCATTCTCTGCTTTTTTCTACAAGCAGAGTTTTCCTGCTTAATGCAGGTCTCACTATTTTCCTGTGAGACTTACCGGTTAACCCTCCTGATTACTGCAGTTCTGAATCTCCTTCAGATTCTTCTGCAGCAACATCACCGACAGTCCACTCCGTGTGTTGAGTTCTGAATCGGTCTTCTCTGCGAAGGCGCAAAGATTCCTGGGTTTCGGCGCCACTTGTGACGAGCTGCTTCTGGCCTGCAGAACGACGAGTCACCACACGCACGATTCTTCTCAGATCACACTTTATTGGAGTACAGCTCAGTTGTGAAATGGTGGAAAGAAGACCCCGAGCCTGAGATTCAGCCTGCTTATATAGGGAAGCCTGGCGCGTGATTGGTGCCCATCACAATGCCTCATTAACATATGGCTGGTGATTGGCCCAAAATAATGGCTCATTAGCATATTTGAGGATCACATCGGATAGGTCCTTTTTCAATGCCTAATTAGCATAAGCACATCGGATTGGTCACTACTCGATGCCTAATTAGCATAAGCGGCAATAGAATGTTCCAGCAAGTTGTGCAAAGGCAAACCGCGCCCTACAACATAGGCCCTGAATGGCCCTGCCTTATGTCTTCTGCACCTATATTATGGCTTCCAATGTAGTGTTCATATGTAATTCCTGAGTGTGGAAACAAGTGGGTCTTTGATTCTTATGCCTTCTCTTGGGCTCTTTTCCTTCTGTTGGTTTGTGCCGTCCAACTTCAATATAGTTTTATCTTATTATATTGTATTTTATTGTTAAAAATACTTTCATAATACTTTATTCTAAAATATTTTTACGTGCTAAATTTTTTTTTTCTCAGTACTGCTGGCAAGAAATTATTTATTCTCAGAAGAGTATTTTTTTCCCCACGGTAAATTACTATTCGCTTCCTAGGCAAAATGATCACCTGTTAGCTTCTCCATTCTCTTGACTTTCCTAGTAAGCTACACTGTGCTTTTGCAGTCTTCAGGTCTGGCTATGTGTAGCAGGCATTCTTCCTCATCCACTATTATCATTCTACTTAAGCACTTTGATTTCTTCTGGGTGATTTCTCCAAGTTTCAGAGAGCTTGTTCATATGCACCTAGTGATGAGGTTTTATGTCTATCTATCTATCTATCATCTATCCATCCACATCCACACACACGCACGCACGTGCACACACACACACGCACACACACAAATCTGCAGGGGTGTAGATCTCTCCTGCTTTCTGCTCTTCTGTTTAGGACTCCATTTCTTTTCCTCTGTGTGCTGTCCTATCTTTATCTACCACAGGTACTGTCCTAGTGTTCCTCTCATGAAAGAAGTATAGGACATCATAACAAAACAAAACAAATTAAAAAGTGACCCTGTCCAGAAATTACTCTCTATCCTTGTTCATTATAGACAGATGTTCTAGGGAACTGCCAGATCATAAAACAAAAACAAAAAACAATGTGAGATTTGTTAGTTATGAAAGAATGGCCTTAGGTTAGCCTTGATCCTAACTAGTTCTTATAACTTCAATTAAACCTAAGTTAACTATGCTCTTTTACATGGTTTGGTTACCTTTACTCTGCAAAGCTCATCTTGGTCCCCCTGCATCTGGCTGGTGACTTGATCCTTCTTCTTCTTCCTAGAGCTCTCTTCAGCCAGAAGTCCCTGCTGTACATTCTGCGTAGCTATTGACTATTTATCTCTTTATTAAACCAATCACACTGGCATATCTGTACACAATATAATCAAATGTCTCACAACAGCTTATAGCAGATGACTTCTCACCATTATTTCATGTGTCCTATGTATGCTGGTCAAATACATGGAGAGTGAGGTATATCCTGTACCTTGATGAAGCTGTATCTGTGATGTGCTGAGCTAGGAGCAGAAGTCTTTCCTTTTCTATGTTTCTTTTGTCGTTCAGTCACATAGAAGTGTATTGGTTCCTCAGCCATGCATGATTCCATCCCCTCTTACTGTTCTTAGGTGGGTAACACTGTGTCCCTGTTTCTTCTCCACTCTTCTATTTTCAATTTCTCATGCAACTGAACCCTTCACTGGCCCTTACATATGCTCAGATCTCTCTGGTCAAATGCTTGTTTTCTTCCCAGGGCTCCCATTGACTCTTCCTTTGTAATACCTTATGATATGCTTGAATTTCCTCAAGTTCAGCTGTGCAAGGGGAGTAAGTATTTCCCCTGAACAACTATATACTCTGTTAACTTCTGACTTATAGAAGCAAGCTATCATGATTAGTTTCTATGTGGCTTTTGCCAATGAACATTGCTGTAATCAATAGAAAACATTCTGCATCCTTTGTTGGTAGACAGAATTGGAATGGAGGAGCTGTATCTGTGGAGAGAGTATACCTAAAAATGTATTTCTATGTTAAGCACTAATGTAGGAAAGTGTCATTTCACTACATAAACTTTATTGATTCACACTACTATTAATGTCGATTATTTCAACATGTTGGTAACTGCATACGTATCCATATTTATAAGCTCTGTTCCTCTGGGGACGTGATCCTGTTTTATTTAATACTTGAAATCTTTGTATAATGAAGCAGATCCTCTTTTGGGAAATTATATACTGAAAGTTCCAGAACATGTTTTCCTCTTTAATTTAGGTTACTTTTTGTGTAGAAAATGTTTTAAATTTATTTATTCAAATCTGTTCACTTTTATTTTCTGATTTCCCCTCATTCTCTGTTTAAAATTTTAAATAGCCAGCCTATCTCCAGAGATTTGGCAAATTTTCATTTCTATTGTCTTTGTTTTTCTAAGGGTTACTTTTCGAAATGTACCTGTAATTGCTGAGGGATTTATTTAGATGGTTGTGGGAAGGGGAGAATGCAGATTAATTATAAGTATCCTAAATACATAATTATTTTTTAATACTTTCTTTAGAATTAACTGTTTCTTGTTCTATAATTAAATGACTGGGGCTGGCAAGACAGCTTTGTGAAGAAAGGTGCCTGCCGCCAAACCTCATGACTTGAATTTAAATCCCTAGGACCCATGTGGTAGAGGGAGCAAACACACACACAAGCATACACACACACACACACACACACACACACACACACACACCAAATTACAGAATATATCCACCTGGTGTACCTCTTTGTTTGGAGTCCTCTCTCCTTCCTTTTACCTGACTTTTGCTTTCTTGAAGTGCTTAGGCTAAAAGGTCTGGGTGCTTCTCTAGTTTGTATTTATGAAGGATTTTAGGATGATATGGAGATTGTAGTTACTATGGGATCAAGACAGATGCTCACATGATAGCTGCCACAAGATCTCCTGTAAAAAATAATTAGGTGTTGAGATCTTTTTGCAGTATATGATATTTTTGTCCACACCAAGTTCGGAGCCTTGTATTGGGAGAAAAGAGATGGCCTGGTATTGGACTAGATAGAGACTTGGAGTATGTATTTATGCATGCTCTTGACCTGTGTGCTTTCAGTGTCCCAAGGTTTTCAGAGTCCTCTTGTTTATTAGAATTTCAAATGTCTAGGTTTTAGAGAATAGAACATAGGATGGGCTAAACATATATCAAAAGATATTTCTTGAGAAGTTGTCCCATTCCTGTGGAATTAGAGCTTTGTTTCCTAAGGATATGGAGGGAGCATGCCATCAGACAAACAATCACAAGCATGCATACACAGAGCACCTGGACTGAATGAGGCTTCATTAAAATGAGAAAAGTTGTCACTCACTATGGAAGCAGGAAACAAGGTAGTTGTTGGTGGCTGCTAAATTCTTTTAGTAGCATTTTATCCATTACCCATCTGTGACTCTACATTGTCATGAGGAAATCTTTTCCTATGTGAATGGTGTCCTAGTCTCGCTGCTATTGTTAAGATAAAATATTTACCTTTGGGGCCAGGCTCAGAACTCAGCATGACTGAGCTTGGGACTTAACACTGTTCTATTTCTATTTCTTCCTTTACCCTAAGCTGGTAAGAGCTAGAATCCAAAATCCATGATTCCTGAATATATGTTGTTTGGCTTATTTCTATTATTATATTTTATTTATATGTTAAAATATATATTATATATAACTATATTATTAAGTCTTAATATGATGTTCTATTATATATTTAGCCATTTATGTTAACTGTGCCACAAAAACCAGTGGGGAAAAAAATGTCTTGTGAGACAGAATACAGACTATAAAGAGAAGAAAAATAACAAAACAAACCCAAAACAAAAATCTCAAATGTATACAAGCAGAAAACCTGGAACTATTTTTGGTTGTTAAATGTCAGGGAATAATACCTTCAAAAATCATTCTTCAGCCACCATGTGATAAAATGCCCTTCATAACTTTATAATCAATATGGAAGCTAGAGTTCTTGCTTATTAGCTTTAATTTAGATGTGACACAATTAAGAAAAGCTGTGAATAGAAAAGTTTATGAAAAAGTAGCTTAATGTTAGATGAAACAGAGAAATGTAACAATAGCAACAAAAGCTTCTTTATTGGTGAGCTATAAGGATCAACAAGGATTTTTTTTTTTTCTTTGTCCGCTGGAAGTGCTTTTTTTTTTCCCAGCATAACATTTTAATTTATTATTTGGTGATTTTACATCATGCACCCCATCAAACTCAGTTATCAGGCCTCTCAGTTTCATACCCACTCTTATGATCTCCCCCTTTACAAAAAAGCCCATTCATGCTGCTCATTTACTTACTGGAGCATAATTTGGGATTCTAGCTGTGAATGCTTAGTTAGATACAGAGAAGGTGGAGTCCTGTACAATATTGTAAGTTCTATGCTAGGACAAAGAAACCCAATAGGAGGAAGTTAGTCTGGGGAACAAGAAGGATATACCTGCTCCCACTGTTAGGGGATTTGTCTTACTGTATCTTGCTTTGTCCTGTAGGCTGTTGTCTCTCAAAGGCCTGCTTTTCTTCTTTCAGAAGAAACCAAGAGAGAGTTGACCTGGTGGAGGAGGGGGCGTAGAAGGAGGTGAAACTGTGGTCTGGTGAAACTGAGAGAACTTATATTCAATTAAAAAAAAAAGAAAGTAAAAAGAAAAACAGCATTAAAATGAAGAAGAAACAATATTCTTTGGTAGTAAAAGCTGTGAGAGGGAATATGTACTCTCATTGCAAGGTGCTTGGAACTGATCATCTAGTTGGCAAGATATTGGCAAATTTCTTCATTTCAGAGTTTAGAATCAATACCATTTTAATGTTCCATATGTCTCAAGTACTGTTTTAAGCATTTGCATGCATATAGTTATTTAAACTTTACAATGATTTTATGAAATAGATGCTAGAATTATCTCTATAGTTGAAGGGCTTGATTCAGAAAATCTTCAGATAACCTATCCTGCCCCAAAATTTATTATGTTTCATGGCAGAAATAGTTGCTGGATGCTTGAGCTCAGGGGCACTGAGAAGATTTAGCCTTATCTTTTTGGTTATGGCCTTATCCTTTCGTTTGACTATGAAAACCATTTATGGAAGATTTTCACCAACCCTACAAGTGATAGAGGACTGATCTCTAAGGTATATAAAGAACTCAAGAATCTAGAGCTCAAAACCTTGAATAACCCAATCAAAAAATGGGGTTCAGAACTAAAAAAGGGAATTCTCAACAGAAGAATTACAAATGGCTGAAAGGCACCTGAAAAAGTGCTTATCATCTTTAGGCATCAGAGAAATGTAAATCAAAACAACTTTGAGATACCACCTGACACCTGTTAGATTGGCTAAGATAAAAAACAAAGAGGACAGCCTATGCTGGATAGGATGCAGAGCAAGGGGAACACTCCTCCATTGTTGGTGGGAGTGTAAGCTTGTTCAGCCACTTTGGAATACAATATGGAGGTTTCTCAGAAAATTGAGAATCAATCTCCCCAAGGACCCAGCAATACCACTTCTGGGTGTATACCCTAAAGATGCACAGTCGCACTCCAAAGGCATTAGCTCAACTATGTTCATAACAACGTTATTTGTAATAGTAAGAACCTGGAAACCACCTAGATGTCCCTCAACTGAAGAATTGATTAACAAACTGTGGTACACAATGGAGTACTACTCAGCTGTAAGAAAAAAAGTAAGAAAACTGGATTTGCCAGGAGTGGAGGCTGAACTAAGCAATATTGGGACAGTGGGACCTTGGGACTGCCTGCCACCTGTCCAGGAAGGGGATGGGGAGTTGTGGAGAAGAGAGAATAACCTGATGTGGTGGGAGGGGGAAGAGACCTTGAATAAGGATATACAAGGATAGAAAATGTGACTTCTTTGTTCATAATAATAAAATAAAAAAAGAAAACCATTTATGGAAATAGAGGGAGGAGATGAGATTTGCCATTGTCTTACCCTCTGCAGAGATCCAGAATGTGGGTACTCTGTATTCAAATTCCGGCCATGTCATTGAGAAGCACAGGATGGTAACCATTTACCAAAGAATGATTTCTCCCAGGAAGCTCAATTTCCTTTTCTCTTTCTAGAAGTGTTCTAGGTGTTATTTGGGAAACCACAAGATATTTCTTCTAGTGTCTGTGACAGCTAGGGTATTGTGTTTATTACATTTCTCATTGTTTAACAATATGTCTGACAAAAAAATAAAAGCAAACAAAACAAAAACAAAAACAAAAATAAAAAACTTAAGACAGGAAGATTTGACTTAGGATCAAGGTTCGAGGGTACAATGCACCATGGCAGGAAAATTGAGGAGAGAAAAGTATCTGTAGCTATGGAGACAGGAACAAGAGGCAGTTGGGTACAATGTGTCCACAAACAGCATAACGAAATGCATGATGAGGTCAGTTAGCTATAGCCATTTGTCCGTTTTTTAATGGAGTCTGTATACAAAATATGTGGGATGGTGCTGTCCACATTCAGAGTTTGCTTGTACAGCTGAGCTGCCCCTTATTTAAAAACATTCTTACAGATACTGCCTGATACCCCAAAAAGTGTCTAGATGGTTCTAAATCTAGCTGATTTAAAAACAAATCATCTTGCAGCATCTTTGTGTTCTCATGCCTAGTGTTTGCTTGATCTTTCAAGACCGATAGGATTGGAGACTTTTAACTTGGAGAAATAGCTCAAGTTCCAAACTGATGCTGTTACCAGTTGGTGAGAAGTAAGTAAGCAGACGAGAAAAGCATGTCTGGTGCTGGGCTCTGTGGGGGTTGTGAGTGGTAACATGTGGTGCAACACAAACTAGCACACCTGCAATACAGAGCCAAGCTAAATGCATCCATTTCTAAGCCATTATGGTTTCTCACAGTCTAGTCCTCTTGCTTTCAACCCTCAGCCTCGCAGAGAAGTTTTAATATATACTGCCTGAACCATAGCAGGCTTTCTACCTTTACCTCTGTGATTTGTGTGCTTTTCCCCCCCATTGGCTTTTATGTTTCTTGAAGGCACAGAGCTAATTAAAGCCCAGGGTTGAGAAAATAAACTGTAATATCAAAATCTTATTGCCTATTTGTTATTGTTTTTCTGACCTATGAGTAAAAAAAAAAAATGCCTTTTTACATCTGTAAAGGACTAAACTCAGGGCAAAACCATCAGGGGCTTTACATGCTACTGTATAACAACAGCAGCCCCTGGCCTCTGTGACACATTTCTGATTTCTGTTTCTTGTTTACAGTACTTTGCTAATGACTTCTTAGTTCCTCTGATTCCCTGTTTACACATTGGTAGGATTCTGCTTCCTCTTGATGCTCAGTGGCCTGCTGCACTTTCCTTGCTGGCCTACTATGCAGGGATCTGTTGGCAATTTTCTCTTTCTTCTCATTTGCTTGCTTTTCATTTCTCTCCCGATCACTAAGCCTGGCTGTGTGTTAGGACACACCAGTCAATTGTACTTTTCCATCCAGCCTCCTCCTGGAATCATTTTCTAAATGCCATGACCACGAATATTACACATGTCTAATAAACTTAAAAAGAGACATCAGCATTCTGGACTTACACATCTTTATTCCAGGGCAGCATGTGGTTATCCAATAGAAGTAGCCAGGATTCTTCATGAGCCTCCTCAGACTGTCTTCCAAACACCCCCCTCTCTCTTCTGTTGTCAGAGAGTGGCTACTAGATTCTCATGTCTTAATGTGGCCAGGCCAGCTAAGCAGAGTGCATCTATCTTGGGAAGACTTCTGAGAGGAAGCCACAGGTTTGTGTTACTTTAACGATAGTATCGTTAAGTGTCCTCTACATACTCCTCATTACCTACACTTGTTGACAATAGAAAACTCAGAACTAGGTGTTTGTTATAGTGACATGTGTAGTAGGATTAGATGCCAAGCACAGCCTTCCTTAAATCATAGACCCAAAGGTGTTGGCAATAGACGTTTATTGCTATAGTCTGGGTGATTTCACAGGCCCTCTAACCCTTAGCAGGTACGTTATTTTTCCCTTTTGTTTTTGTTACCAATTACTTGACAGAAGCAACTTGAGTGGGAGGGTGGTTTGTTGGTTTATTTTGGCTTTTGACGCACAGGTATAGTACAACATTGCAATAAAGTTTTTATCCATGTGACCAGGAGCTTCAACATAGCCCCCAGCATAACACACACACACACACACACACACACACACACACACACACACACACACACACACACGTCCATCATTGCAATAAAGTTTCTATCCATGTGACCAGGAGCTTCAGCATAGCCCCAATCATAACACACACACACACAGAATTAATAAGAAAGCAGAAACTGGCCAAGCTGGAAATAGGGCCTGTGGTGGGAATGTTCGTTTGTATGCTGTAAATAAAGGAACTGTTTTGGCCTGTGTCAGGTGCCGTAGAAGGCAGGGAAATTGAAGTTCAGGTACAAGGAGTGATGAGTCAGGGAGACTCCATCTAGCTGACAAGGAAGAAGCATGTAGGAATACAGGTGAGCCACCAGCCACCAGACACATGGCCAGGTAGACTAATGGAAATGAGTTGAATTAAGATGAAAGAGCTAGCTAGAAATGTGCCTGAGATGTAGGTCAAACAGGTTAAAATTAATGTAAGCGTCAGAGTCATTTTTGTAGGGTAAAATCAGCAGCCATGGAAAGGTTCAGACCTCTGGCTTGTATGGGGTCAGAAACTTTGTACAACAAAGGACAAGATATATAACCCTCCATGTAAGATCCCCAGCAAATTACTTTTGTAGTTATGTCCCCTCTTCAAAAGTGGACTATGAACAGGAGTTCAATCACTAAGGCCCAACTCTATGGGGCACAGTTCATATCCCACCTACAGTAAGAGGATAGCTAGGTTTTATGGTCATTTCTACAGTTTTATCTCAGTAATACCCTGGTTTTTTTTCTCTTAACACTTGTCTTACAAGGGTATCCCATCAAATCATGTCACAATAATCACTAATACAGATTCTGAAACAGAGAGGATAAATCCTGATTTCTACCTTCTAAGCTCAGAGATGATTAGTGTCCCTAGTCACAGTGAAACAATTGGCCTGTACTAAGCATGGAATGTTGGTAAATTTAAATGAATGTACTGTATCATGTGTGCTCATGCCTTATTTTCTTCTGATTATTAATTTACTATTTGTGGAAGTAATATAAGAATGAAGAAAAGATGGGAGAAAGGGATGAAAGAAGACAAAAGATAATAATCTGTATTCCCTTTTAAAAATAAGTATGTGGGGCTAAAGTTGAGAGACTGAGATAAAGAAGTGCAGTGTGTTAACTGTGGCTCCTGTCTAAAGAGTCCTAAGGCCTGGAGGCTTATTATTAAGTATTTAATCCATCCCTTCTCAAGAAGTGTGTGAGTTTTCTCTGAAGACTGTGAAGTTCTAGAAGAGTCACCATTCTGGAGGTCAAGTACTACATGTATTGTAATAGGTCATTCACTGTCAGGTGCCAGCATGGACTGGAGACTTTTGCACGTAGATTTCACATACTTGTGAGGAAAATGAAATAAAACTGATATGAGAATAGCAAAACATGAATTTAGGGTTGTACAAGGTAAAAGAGTAGATGTCTGATGGCTAGATTTTGCTCTTTTCTTGACACAGCCTACAGTCAACTGAAATAGGAAGCCTCTATTAAAGGCTTGCCTCTATCATATTGGTTTGTGGGAATGCATGATTATGGAGAATTGACTGATAATTGGCATGAGAGAGTCCAACTTACTGTGGGTAGAATCATCTTCAGTCAGGTGGGTCTGTCTACATAAGAAAGCTAGCTGAGCCTGAGCCATTGGATTAATCAGTAAGCAGCATACCTTCATGACTTCTACTTTGATTTTTGTGTATATTTTCCTCAGTGATGGACTCTGACTTGGGGGTGTAAGATTAAATAAACATTTTCCTTCCCAAATAGACTTTGGTCATGATATTTATCACAGTGATAGAGTGCAAACAAGGACAGGTGGTTGTAGTAGGATTGTGTTCTGTTCTATTGTAAATAACTGTCCTGCTTACTGGTTTAATAAAAACACAGATTGGCCAAAGGCAGACAAGAAGTGTGGGTGGGGCTACCAGACTAAAAAAACTCTGGGAACATCTCAGAGCAGAGCAGAGATGCCACAGAGATGCCAGAGAGGAAAGAAGTTGAAATGCTGCTGAGAAAAGGTGCAGAGTCTCATTGTTGAACAAGATAAGAATTATGGGGTTTAGTTAAGATAAAGGAGTTAGCAAATTATATGTCTGGGCCCCAGGTCAATCAGCGTAAAAATAATATAAGTGGCTGTGTGACTCTGTGGAACTGCAAGTCAGAACCTCAGGGCTAGACTGGAAAGTCTGGGACAGAAACTTAATACAACAGGTGCTCAAAGCAAATCCAGGTGAAAGAATGAAAGAGAACTCAAGGAGCATCCAAATATGTGCGCTAATTAGAGATCGCCATCAAGATGGAGGGATGCCCAGTTCTTCCAACAGCCTGAGGGTGGAAGATCCATTTCCAGTTGAGTGTCTGGTGGGAATCAGCCCTGGCTAGTGAACTGGTATAGTCTGAAAGACCCAAAGCAGAAGATGTACTGAGCCCTCACAAAGCACAGTATCTCTGAGGTGATAAAAACTATTTAGCTAAAAATATTGTGGTAGCTTGCTATGCAGCAACAGAAAATGAACACAACATAGCCACTGAAATACCCACTTATGTGCTAAAAACAAGTGTCAAAGAGGTCAGGTCTCTTCCACATTCTGGGAGGAGTAGTATGCTTACTCATGCAAATATGGGGAATAGTGTGAGAAGAGCCAGTGGCTTTACAGAAATTCAAGCATAGGAATGTCTGATGGCACTTGGTGGTATTCATATATTTCACACTGAAGAAGGCACGGGATTGAGGAAGTGTCTTGTGTCAAAAACATTAGAGTATGGAGGACATTTGGCAGACAGCACATCAATGCAAATGCCTAGAGGTCTCAAAAACTGAAGACCCTCTTCTGCCATCCTAGGGCAACAAGAAACCCTAGTGAGGCCTCTGAGGAGCTGAAACAAAGAAGTCTCTATTCACTCAATGGCTGTGTATATTAAAAGCAGGCTACTTGATTATTTTCTATTCTGCTCTTGTTGCCCTCTCTGAGTTACATACCTTTGGGAAGTTTATGACTGTGTCACGAGAATTATTATCTAGCTAAAATTACTAACACCCACGGTGGGGACTTTTGCTGTAATAAAACAAAAGCAAATGCTGAGTGGGGACAGGACGATGGAGGGAGCATACCTTGTGCGAGGGGCCTTTTTCATCTGGCAATGTTCTTTCTATGCTAATACCTCCTAGCTTCCCACCTTAATAGCCCCATTAAATGCCAAGAGGGTATTTGCAGGAGAAAAGTGTACCTGGAGATGGAGATGTAAAGTTACTAAGTGCATTTTGAGAAACAGAGATTTCTCAGCAAAGGAGTTAATGCTCCAAAGAAAGCTTTGTTTATCCGACAGACTTTATGGCTGAGCTGTTTTCTTCTCTCGGCACCTAATTCTCAGCCACCATAAGGCTCTCCAGATGTTTAAAATAAAAAGCCCATTTGGGTATTATTGTAGATTACTGGGAAGAGATAGACAGACATGATGTTTAGCTGTGCAACATAAATTCCCCGAGTATGTGCCATCCAGCTCACTCTGTATTCTCACCCCACTGAAAGACTGAACTAATAAATCATAAGAATGAGACATGAGACCCCGAACACAATTTACCTCTAGCCAGCTGTCACTACAGGGCGGAAGAAGTGGAGGTGGTGAGGAAGAATGAATGTGGCACTTCTTTTCCTTTAGTCGGCCGGTAGTGTTTCATAATCTGCCACTGAGAATCTCTGTTGTCCCTGGTCTCCTATTCAGCCTTAAGAGCATCCTTTATTAAATGTTGATTATGTTCCCATCAGTCTGGCAGACATATCAGTACTTTCTCGATTACACTCGTATGCCTGAATATACCTTGTACATTTTCCCCACTTTGCTCATTCTGTTCACCTCTGTAAAATTTGATTTACCCTAAAGAATTTTTTTTTTTGGAACATGCTCCTTTTTGAAGCTTTCTAGAATTGTATCAATGGAAACAATTTTCTGGTATGTTTCCAGGCTGTTTTTTTTTTTTTTCTTTTTTTTCCTGAGTTGTATGTAAGTCTTATGGCATACTGTTACTCACATTGGCAAACATCTCTACTCAACCCCTCACCAAGATTAGATTTGTTGAATCATATGTTAGAATCATAGAATCATATCTTCTATTCTGTACTACTCTCAGGATATCCCAGTCCCCCTTAATACATATATCTATCATGGTGACTGTCATTTAATCTTCATTCAAACATTGTCAGTCTCACTAAATATACCAATCATTCAACACATAATAATTCCATTGCAATTCTAAGAGGTAGATGCAGTTGTTTATTTTGTTTTCAATGGGTTTGCATACACATAATAGGGTGGGTCAAACTACTCAACAATTACATGTTTTTGCTGCCAAGCTTAATGGAGTTCAGGTCATTTCCAGGATCCACAGATGGAAGAAGTGAATCAACTCCAGCAGGTTGTTCTATGACCTAGACATGTTTCAGTAGCATGCTCATGTATGCATGCATACAAATACAGTAAATAAGGTAACAAAAATTAAGTTTTATAAGTGTTTTACCAAAGTTCACCCAGCTCATAAAGAACAAGGAAAGGGCTTTATCCTCAACTAGAACTACAGAAAGCTACCATTGGAAGCCTCCAAACCCCTCATAGTGCTTGACTCTGATAAGCACTAGAAAATTATAGTGAGTGTTTTGGATGTGGCTCATTGGGTAAGAATGCTCATTGATCAGGTCATTTTCAGCTCTTCATCTACATAGAAAGTTCAAAAATAAGCTTTATGGGGGAGGAGAAGAAGAAGTAGAAGAAGAAGAGGAAGAGGAAGAGGAAGAAGTTCTATCATAGGTCAATGCAGTGGTTAAGGTTGTACAGGTGCTTGCTTCCAACCTTGGCTACTTGAGTCCAATCCTCAGAACTTAGAATTCACATAGTAAAAGGGAAGAATCAATGGCAGCACATTGTCTCTTAACATCTCCATGCAGGCTACAACACACACTGGGTCACACATATGCACGCACATGCAAATAAATGTAGCAAACTAGAAAGCTATTAAGCAAACAAAAGCATGATATAGACAATGGGGAATAAATGAAGGGAAAACTTATTCACATCTCAGACATTCATGTAGACCACTTCCCATTTTTCTGTTCACGTTTTTTTTTTTTTTTTTTTTTATCACTGCTTGATGACATCTTGCTTGAGAGTGATTCGGCTTTCCATATTTTGTGTTGAGTTTTGCCTCTATTCTGCCCTTAATTGAGGTCCCTTTTTCAATGCTATCCTTTCAATGATAGCTACAGCTACATCCCTGTCCATATTTTCCTGATGATCAAGACATGTGGATGCAATAGCACTGTTGTTAAAACAACATGACAAGTCATAACCGCATACCCAGAGAAAACAGATGAGGAAGAAGTTATTGGCACTCAAGGAAGAGGCATATCAATTCTGCTACTGCTTTCTAGGAAGACTTGGCAATGAGTCCAACCTCTTAATCTTCAATTTGCTTGCTTCTAAACCTTGTTGCAAGATCCATCATCAATGATTTATGAATGGGCTCTGTAGACATATATCTCTGTGAATATGTGGAAAGGATGGTTCTTGACAAGATCTTGGATTTCAACAGAAATGTGTTATGAAATATGTGTGTTGGTTACTATTACACAATCATGATTAAGATAATGGAAAGAATATTTGAAAGAAGACTAAGATCTATTTTGGCTTGGGGCATCAGAGGTGTGAATTCATCATGTTGGGGAAGATGTGCACAGACAGGCAGTTCATCTGATGGGAACTAAGAATCAGAGACACACAGAACACACAAGGAAGCCAGGGTAAGATACAGTTCACAGTTGCACAGCCCTTGGTGATCTACTCTCTCCACTAGGTCCAAACCTTGCCTTTAACAGCTCCCAAAATATACCATTTTAGAACTGTCATTGGATTAATACATTTTTTTAAGTCAAAGCCCTCAACACCTAATAGTCTATGAGACCCTCTCACCCCACACATAGATACAACAGAGTTGCATTTCAACTAATCCCCTACAGGAGTATAGTGCCATCAAGCTCATAATGAATACTTAACTATTTCAATATGGGCTTGGCAAGTGATTCTCAACCTTTCTACAGCTGTAACCCTTTAAAACAGCTCCTCATGTTATGCTATACTCCCAACCATAAAATTATTCTTGTTGTTACTTTGTAATTGTAATTTTGCTACTGCTATGAATCATAATGTAAATATCTGATATGCAAGGTGGTCTCCGGTGGCCCCTGTGAGAGACTCATTTGACCACCAAAGGGGTTTTTGACTCACAGGTTGAGAATGACTGGAACAAGCAATGATCACTTGGTCACCTATTAAAAACTGAGACATTGTTTCTCCTTAACACTGAACAGTTATGTTTCAGCACTAATATTGGCTGTGTGTACCTTCACCATGGAATTCATGGGGACTGTACTGTTACCACTGCTTTACAAACAGATGGCCACTAATGAGGACATTTCTGTCCCTTACCTGTAATTCCTAATTATACAGCATAAATACAAATTTAGCTTTAATTCAATTAAGCGGTAATGAGGTGAGGAAATAATACTTGAGCATATTATTGCAGTTCTGGCTATTAAGCAGTAGACAATAATATTTGTGTTCCATTAGCTTCTAAGAGGTATTTTCAAAATCCTTTAATGCTCTCAAAAATACTTTGAGAATAACAGCCTATTAAAAAACACAGAAAAGTATTTGGAGGAAAAAAATACATTCATAGTACAGAAGGTTAAAATTAAGTCACATTTAAAATCCCAGATACCCAAGAATTGTACAAATATGTGTGTGTAGACATACACACACTAGCATATATGTATTATATCACATTACAAACATATAAATGCTAAGGTATGTGTGTACTATATACACACAATAAACTAACAAATAGAAAACAAAAAGATATCTAATAAGTGATCACTTCAACCTTGTTTTTCATTTATTTGTTTTGCCCCCAAAGTACAGAAATAAATCATCTGTGTTTGAAGCAAACCTAAGCTATGATATTTTATTGCTACAGCCATACTAGCTAATATTGGGCAAATGACAGGACTAAGTATGGCTTATTAGCGGGTTCTGAGCAGACTTTAGAAAAGGAAAAGGAAAATATCAGGGTACCTCCTAAACTACTTAGTGAGTTGTCCTTAAAGACCAGTAGCAAAATATTGTTCATAGAGTTGTTTGTTCAAGAAATGGCTACTGAGTGGCTATTAATAATTTTCAAAGTGAATAAATAGCCCCAAATGGTGAATATGATGTAGAGCTGCCCATGGCTGTACGCCTGCCTGTCTCTTCCTAGGATCCATCACCTGAGTGATAGGTTCCTTCAAAGGTTAGCTCACAGGCCACCACTGCTTCTGAGGACCAATGAAATCCACGTCCTTCTGAATACCCTTCACTAGCCATCCACATTTTCATTTACCAATTTATTTAAATTTTTCCACCTCACATTTAAATCTTCCTTCAGGATTTCAGGCCATTATAGTGTCGCCCTCTTGCTAAGAATGATCTGTATTTTTAATCTGTCTTTCTGTACACCAGGAATAAGGTGACACTCCTCCTCATTATCCCATGCTGTTTTCTGCCTGAAATACCTCTTTAAAATTTTTCCTTCCTCGTTCATACCTTTTATTTTTTTTAAAGTGCACACCAATTATAAATGCAGGTATGCAGGTTAGCAACATAAAGTGACTCCAGTTTTTGCAGTGCCCATGATTATTCTTAAAATCTCTCTCTCTCTCTCTCTCTCTCTCTCTCTCTCTCTCTCTCTCTCTCTCTCTCTCTCTCTGTCTATTTTACTCTGGACTTCTTATTTACTGAAGAAAACCGGGACTGCTATTTTTTGCATATAAATTGAATTTCACTACCCTTACTCTCAATATGTTTTGAATTTGTAAATGTTATCTTGCCCTGATATTTTCTGTCTGAACCTACTTTTGTGTTTCCCTTTTCTACTCATAGTTTGTCTTCATTTCTTGCTGTCGTAGAATATAAATTCCTAAAATATTAGAGGAATTTTTTTTCTACATTCATTTTTATCTTCTTTATGTGTGGTGTAAGGTATAGCACAAGCATGATTCAGTGTGCACTTACTGAATGTATTATAGAGTAAGAGGGAGAAACCAGAGCAAAGAGAGAAGAGAGGAGCAGGAGGAGAGAATGAAGAAGAAAATGAGGCAGGATGGGAGAAAAGGAGCGAGACTGTGGAAAGCGTTTAGAAAATCTTAATAGCATGTGTGAGGACAAATATGAAAACAGAAACAGAACGGCTTCGCATGAGACCAAATTTAAGACTAAAAGTTTGTATTCCATCGATGGCTCAGATGGAATGACTTGGATAATCTGAGAAAGAGGACTTTGTGTAACCCACACTGGTGGTCTTAAGATATGAAATTGTCTCTTCCTGAAGCTCAGTTCTCCCTGCCATTTCCCATGAGCACTGCAGTCTGTAACATACACATTGAGGAAAGCCAGGTGTGATTTCATGTGTGTGAGTGTGTGTGAGTATATGTGAGTGTGTGTGCGAGTATACGTGTATGTGAGTGTGTGTGAATGTGTGTGTGTATGTGTGTGTTAATGTGTGTGTGTGTCTGTGTGTGTATGTGTGTATGTGTGTGTTCTCATATAACCTGCCTTATCCAACTGGAAAATAAGGTCAATGCCAATGTTTCTGCCATTCCTCTTGCTGTATCTGCCATTTCTGTCTTAAAATTATGCTTTTGAGCATCATGCTTCTTTTCTGTTATCCATATTTCTTCTTATTAATTGAGTCAAAGTTAATTTTTTAAAATATAGTCTACTCTACCCTGTCAAAGCTGTGACTGTAGCCTGGGATATTATTGTCATACATTGATACCATAAGCCCTGCAGTGTGGTAACCATGACAGCAGCAAGGAGGCAAGAGGGGAGGGACAAGGAGAGACGAGATCAGGCGTGCTCAGGGTGGTATGGCCATAGATGGGTCAAGAAGAGAAAGATTAGGAATTGGGTCATGCAGTGATTGACAATGAGAATTTGTCATTGAATTGAATTCTGCCATCTACAATCTAAAAATCTTAGATTCTAGTCATACCATTCAGATACCAAGGCTTCTGAACCAGATGGGAGCTGAGAGCAAAATTCCTAGCTTCTAGCTGAAGACCTGAGGTCCACAAGCACGTCTCAGGTCAAGCATGGACAGAAAATTCACCCTTCCTTAGCAGCACAGGTCTACTGGGTACTGAGTAGGTTGGATGCTCCCCACCCAGGTTGGTGAGAAAGCCTCCAATACTTGCTTGTTGATATATCCCCTGGCAAGAGAGGAATGCCCATGTGTCCCCAAAGGGCATGGAAATAAACCACTCTGGAGACGGTTTCAGGAACAGCTTTAGTGCATATGAGTAACCAATTATACAGTAGAAGCCTATCAAATGATTGATTAACACATTTCCTCATATTGGACAGTGAGTGCTCATAGCTCCAGGGCTTATTTGTGAAAGAAGCACATTAAAGTAGACATGGACATTGCAGACTCATCTGCAGGCCAGCCAACAGCTACTTACGCTACCTTCAGAATTCAGTGTTCTGACTGCTGGGGCATGATGGGCCATGTTTCTTGTTTAGAAGAACAGTATGCTGGGTAAGCTAACTGCCAGATCATACCTACATTTCCTCTTATACTTATTTGATTTACTAATTCAAACATTCATTTTTTTCCTTAAATTGCATCCAAAATATGCTCAGAAATGGGTTATCATGGCATTCCTTAACCAGTAAAACTAACACAAAATTATCCAACAAGGGTGCCTGTTCTCATGTCCCTCTCAATATGTCTAATTTTTCCATTTGTAGAGCCTTGAGAACATCTTATATAATATTAAACTTGGCTTTTTACAAAGCAATCCAGACAGGCAGCTCACTGCCTTAACCCCATTAGCTCTGTTTAACTATTACCATCTCCATACGTCAAGATAGAAGTATTGTTCTAAATGACCATTGCTGAGTTTGCTGTTGGTGGAATAAATCATTGTTGACCTTTATGCATTCAGGAGTTTAATAAACTCAGAGATGGAAATTACCCACAACAGTGGCAACCATAGCCCTGGCTTTTTTAACTAAAGCCCAGTGCCATTAATGTTTACTTTTTGACATTTCAGAGGCCATTGCTATTAATCACAGATCAGACCAAAACAGAAAGCTGAGAGCTGAAATGCAACAAAAATTAGTCAAATGAGAACTTATAAATTAAATGCATTTCTAGGTAGAAAGATTCAGAATGACAATTATATAAGATCCTAGTGGGCCAGCAGATAGCAGGCCAGGTTTTCTATATATTTATGGTTTTGTGGAAAGCATATGTAATATATCCTTTGTAATTATTGTATATCAATTATCTAGTAGTCATTATTGCTATGAGAAAGATAAGGAGACTATCACTCAACCATTAGAATAGGGTCCATAAATAATTAGTTTTGCCTGTACTTCAGGGCTGGAAGATGGCTGAGCCTGTAAGATCACTTGCTGCCCATGCAAAGAACCAGATTGGGTTTCTATTATCTCAGTTTCAGGGGAATCTCTGCTCCCTTATGGCCTCTGTGGGCATCCACACACATAAGTACATACAAAGAGATACATACGTACACATAAATAAAAGGAGAAATCCTAAAATAGTAGTAAAATAATGACTTACTCCTTTAATAGTACTTATTTAGTAAAGGCCCATAGCTTCCTAGTTGGAAGCACAACAATACTTAGGAGACAACTACCTTCCGGATTCAGGATAACCATGTTACTTGTCTGAAACAATTAATTTATTGTCTATTTTAAATTCAGCTAATAGCCTTTAAACGTCAATTTGAAAAATGGGACTTTTGAGATTCTGCAGCTAGGAACTGTGCCCTTGAGAATGAGCTTCTTTTTTTTTTTTTCTCTTTATTTATTTTGTATTTATCAAGAAAAACAGTAAAATGAATTTAAAATGCTGATAAGTTAACAATAACTATAAAGAAGATAAAAATCATAAGCATGGCATATCAAGGGTGGAAATACAAATAAGATTGCTACACATATATTTACTTTGTGTTCAGCTTTCCCTCTGGATTTTTTTTTCATCCCTTTATATCCTTATTCAAGGTCCCTTCCCCCTCCCACCACATCTGGTCATTTTACTTCTCCGCAACTCCCCATCCCCTCCCTGGGCAGGGAGCAGACAGTTCTATGGTCCCCCTGACCCAATAATGCTTGGATCAGTCTCCACTCCTGGCCAAATCCAGTTTTGTCCACCCTCCCTCAAGAGTGAGTCAGGTGTTCCTATAGTTGGAGTGGAATCCGAGGAGTCAGTCCAGGGTGTTTCTGATCCTAAGCTGTTCAGTGGTTGTGGTTTGCAGCTTGGGCATGCTTGGCTTTTTTCTTGTTAGTTTGTTTAGAGACCACTAATGAGTCAGTACATTCCCTGCTTAATTTTCTGGGATTGTGATACCTCACTCAGGAGGATATTCTCCAAATCCATCCATTTGCCTGTGAATTTTAGGATATCATTTTTTCTTACTGCTGAGTAGTATTCCATTGTGTAGATGTACCACAGTTTGTTAATCCATTCTTCAGTTGAGGGACATCTAGGTTGTTTCCAGGTTCCTGCTATACCACTTCTGGGTGTATACCCTAAAGAGAATGAGCTTCTTTAGGTGGAGGTCCATTTGACTCCTTTGTATCACTTGCAGATTGAGACAATTTGATTTTAGAATTATGTGAAGTGGAGTTACCTAGCAAGATGCAAAAGTTCACAGGAGGCAGCTTCGCTGTACAATGTGGTGGCTTTTTGGTTTTTGTGGTTCCAAGCTGGCATAAGACTGTCTAGGGAATCAGAGTTTGAACAAATCATAGTTGAACTAAACAAAATAATACCTAGAGTATGTGTTTTCTCTGCTTGTTCTATTGTTTTATGCTTGTTGGGAAAGGCTGAGAAGACATTATGTCCCTGAGAGTTTTCATTTTATATTATTTCCCTTGTGGACTGGATAATTGCTGAAAACTTGTTACATCATAAGTAGCCAAATAAATCATCCATTGAAATATTTTGATCGCCTTGAATCCATCATCATGTTATAGGTTTATAAATACCTGGTATCAATGTGATTTATTCCCATGTTGGCCAAACAAAGCCTTATGTAGATAGTTGCAGATATGTGCTTTTAAAGAAAAGTATTGATTCAGGACTCCGAAGACCAAGTTCTCAGTACAAAAGAGAATTATTTGCCCCAGAGGAAAAGAAGACAGAGATAAGGGACAAAGACAGAAGACAGAGGCAAAGGGAGAAGGGAATGGGAGCCAGGGAAAGGGGGGAACAGAGGCATTTGTCCCAGAGAGACGAAGGATAAAGATCAGATACATGTGGCACATAGGAAAATGGCAGTTTATAAAGGTGCAAGGGAAAACCCTGTGTTAGGATGAAGTGCTTAATCTTTATCGTCCATATTAATTAGGTGATACAAAGGGGACTTTTGATTGATGGTCTTTAATCCTTTGATAGCTGGACCTCGGTAGTCAGCCTCAGGAGGAGGAAGTGGCCAAATAAGGGGATAGACCTTGGTGGCTAGCTTTAGGGGTATAATCTAATGGTTCTCAGTAAGGCAGATGGTATGGGCAGGGCCTGCCAGAGCCATGCTCACCACACTCAAGCTGGCCAGAAGTCCTTTATGCTTTGAATAGAAGGGTCTAGAAAACAAAGCAGGAAACATGTTCTGCCCTTAAGTAAATCTTTAATAAAAGTAAAGCCTCATCTTCCTGACACATAACAGACTCTAAAATCTCATGTCAACATGTTCACTGGTATGGCTAGGCAGTTGTGGGTGGAATTCTGGGTATGCCTGGCTTATTACATTTGTTACTCTCATTCTACCCATTGTATTATTTTTCCTCGGGAGATAATCTGGTTCAAATCTAGTTGGCTAGCAAGTAGTTGTTTACAGGGTAATGGGCGAGCTGCTGTTCCTCTGTGAAACTTCATAGATTTGTTTTAACTTTGCAGAATTATATATTTCTTTTGAGCTTAAAGGATACAAACAGTACCTCACTAAGAAATTGTAGCTTTTGTTCACTGCTATTGATGTTGCTTATTCTTTGCTTTACATCTAATATCCACTTATGAGTGAGCTCATACCATGTTTGTCTTTCTGGGTCTGGGTTACCTCACTCAAGATGATATTTTCTAGATCCATCTGTGAATAAGAAGAGATGGGGAAATAAGTGGAATCAAGATTATGATGTGAAAGACACAAAGAATAAATAAAAATAACAGTGGAAACGTAAATAGCAGCTGCTATTATTGTTTCTCAAGATTTTTTCACATGGTTTACTAACTGTTGTTCTTTTTGATGTCGTTGTTGTTTTTACCAGTATTGATGAGAATTCACCTAACAGGAGGAGAGCAGGAAGGAAACTACTTCACAAAGTTGTCCTTGGATCTCCATGGAAAGCTCTCTCTCTCTCTCTCTCTCTCTCTCTCTCTCTCTCTCTCGCTCGCTCTCACTCTCGCTCTCGCTCTCATACAAACACACACACACCAAGGTGCAAGAAACATCTTTTAGAGATAGTGATGAAGAGGAGGCTGCAGGAATGTAAGAGCAGGAGGCTGTTAAATCTCAAATCTGGGCAAATGTCTAACTGAGGTACATATTAACATGCCAAAGTGAATCCTGATTGCCAATCTTTCCCAATCCCTACCTGTTACATCTTGGCTGGAATACCACTCCCTACCCTAAACTATCCATCCCAGGGATAGGTACCTTCATTGGCTGCTCCACCCTGTGTAAGCCAGCTATTTTGGCTAGGCTGCTCTGTTGGCTTCCTAACCTTCTGGCTTTCTTCTGATCTCTTGGCTTCTGGTTCTCTCCTCCCCATTTCTTCTTTTCTTTTTTCTTCTTTATTTTGTATTTATCAAAAAAAAACAGTAAAAAGAATTTAAAAAAAATGCCGAAGAGTTAACAATAACTATACAGAGGATAATAATCATAAGCATGGCTTATCAAGGGTGGAAATGCAAATAAGATTGCTACACATATAATTTCTTTGTGTTCAGCTTTCCCTCTGAATTTTTTTTTCCATCCCTGTATATCCTTATTGAAGGTCTCTTCCCCCTCCCACCACATCTGATCATTTTTCTTCTCTGCAACTCCCCATCCCCTCCCTTGGCAGGGAGCCGACAGTCCTTTGGTCACGCAGTAAGAAAAAATGATATCCTAAAATTCACAGGCAAATGGATGGATTTGGAGAATATCCTCCTGAGCAAAGTATCACAAACTCAGAGAGATAAGCAGGGGATGTACTCACTCACTAGTGGTCTCTAAACAAACAAACAAGAAAAAAAAAAGCCAAACATGCCCAAGCAGCAAACCCCATTTCTTCTTACATGGCCTTGCTCAGCCTGCCAATCATGTTCACCACAAATTCTTCTAGATGCTACTGCCTTTTCCTGTGTTCTCATTTCTATCTCTAATAAAACCTCAGCCATTTAGGAGCAGTCAAATCTTCCTTTTATTTATTTTTTTCATCCAGTGGAAAGGTATGTTGTAAATTCTGTCTTCAGGATAGGACTAAGACTCTCAAACTCACATATATACAGAAGCTGTTTACCTGTTCAAGGCTGGAGTAAGATCAAGCCATCAAAAATCCCTGCGCAGATAGGGTAGACTCTCTCAAGCTGTTACTTCTGAGAAGCTATGGGCAATTGGTAGTTTCAAGGGAGGGAGTGGTAGAATTCTCTTATTCTAGTGGATAGCTCCACACCCTTGGACATGTGTCAGCACTTGCTGGATTTAATGAGCATTAAAATAGAAAGTTGACATAAAATTGGAAGGAGACCTGTTGCAGAGCTTATGGAGAAAGTTGTAGGGGTAAATTGGAGGTAAATATGATTATATTTCATTATAACAACATATGTAATTCTCAATAATAAGGAAAATATTTTAAAAATATAGGCCTTGGAGTCATCTAGGCCTGGTTTTAACCCCTGCACTGCAGTTGTGTTTAGAAAGGCCTCAACTACGTCTGTGACAATTTAGTTACCACAGAGGGGTGAAATACTAATAGTATCAAACTCACAGCACTTTGGTGAGGGATTTATAATTTACCATATGTAAGGCATTTAGCATAATGCATGACAGATGGTAAATATTCCATAAATGTTAGCTATCTTTATAACAAATGCATGAATTGATGAATTAATAATTCTGGCAAGGATGGTGACATTTAAACAAAGCTCTAGGTTGTGGGGAATTTTGAGACAGGTTGGAAGTGCTGAGGTGAGTGCAATGAAGCATATCCAGATGCCCCTTGGGGTTAAGCTCCCAGATGAAAAACCTATAATCCAAGTAAGTTGCAAGATGTAGTGTGGGAAGGCGACAGTGGCATTGGTGAGGTGTAATAACACACACCTGCTCTTGCAAGGTGGCCCTGTTCCAAATGGGGAGGTGGAAATTGCTGGGTTTGGAACTGAACCATGGAAGGAAACTTATCTGTGCCTTCTGCCAGTTTTTAGGCTATCTTCTACAGAAACAAAATGATTTCTGGAATCCTATGAAGACTCAAACTACAGTTGTTCAGTGAGGTTAAACAAGGTGACAGTTCACTTAGAGCCTTGGTGCTCAGAAAACCTGCACTCAGAATTCAAGCTGGGAGTGGTGGATATAACGTGACTTCACTATGGACCATTTGTAAATACAAATATTCCAGTTTTTAAAGGGGGACAGATTCTGTGAAGTTTTGGGGTCATCCTTATCATGGAGGGAAACTTTTTAGTTTTATTCAGTAATCTGCAGAGCACCTACTATGAAATGGGCCATCTGCAAGTGTTCCGTTAAAAACACACAAGTTGTATGATTTATTTTTTGAGTATCCTTACAGGCTAAAAATAAACAAATAATTCTAACTACCCACTCCTAGGAGAGATGCTTTAAAGAGATGTAAATATATGCCAGGGCTGAAGAAATAAGAATCCATGTCTATATTTGATAAGGAAAGTTTAGAAGTTATAAAACTCAGTTGTTGAGAATGCATTAAGCCACAAATGTTGTAGAAAACATAATGTATGTCTTCTAGAATTAAATATATCATAAATGTGAAGTGTTTACTTTTGCATATAATATATATTGTAATAGTGACTTACACTCTTTTAAGCAGAAGAAAGAAATCAGGTCATATGGCTGCAATATTTTAGCTGAATTTTGAAGAGTAGATAAGACCAAAACTGAAGTATGAAACATGTCAGAGTTAGTCAATATCCTTAGGATTCAATACAAAATTCCAAGACATTCATTATCATTAGGAACATGACTTGAGAATTGCGAAAATGTAAGTTTGAGCCAGCCCAGCTATGTCTTATAGTTGTATAACTTGGACAATTTGATTTCTTCCAACTTTAAAGATGAAATTACATTTATATAAAACACTCCATGTGGTGATTAAATGTTGACTTGATGTTTATGAAATTGTTGACACAGCTTCTACAGCAGTGCTTCTCAACCTTCTTAATGCTGTGACCCTCCTCTTATACAGTTTCTCATGTTGTGTAACCCATAATCATAACTTTTTTTTTTGTTACTGCCCCATGACTGTAATTTTTCTCCTGGTATAAACCTTAATGTTGGTATCTGTGTTTTCCAATGATCTTAAGTAACTCCTGTGGAAATGTCAGTCAAATTCAAAGGGCTCGAATCCCATAGGTTGAGAAAACTGTTCTGCACCAACTTCTGAGAATTATTTTTACAGTGCAGAGGATGGCACTGTAGACTGCATCTTTTATGTGCCAAATCTATGACCTTGGTTCATTCATTTAACCTCAGTTTCTTTGTCTACAAAATGGGAGGGTGAATGATATCTACTTCATTCCTTTGCTCGAGTGGAGGGAAATGAGAATCTACTGAGTGAATCCTGGATGAATAATGAGTAGGAAATTCTGTTAATGGAGCCTGGATATGGACATTATAGGACTTATTAGGTAGCGGAGCTAGGGAAGTACTGACAACTTAATGTACAATGCTTGCAAGAGAGCTCATAATCCTTTGGGTGTACTTGGTGACCACCATCATGTCAGACCAGTACAGCTCCTTCTTATGAAAGCAGAATTTCCTAGGAATTAGCTCATGATAAGGCATGATGCTACATACTCCGTGGTGCTTAGGAGACAAACATATTCCCAAGGTGCTCATAATATTTATGCAGAAAAAAAATCAATGAAGGAATCTCAGGGATCCTTAGATTCCCAGTGTACAAATGCATGCTGCAGGACCCTTGGTGAACTATATTTCCTCACTGGGTAAAGTGTTCATTGCATACAACATTATTTGGTCATTCCCTTGGTTTGACACATACCTTGAACTTCTCGATAGTTCTTCATATTTATAACCATGAGTTGGTGCTCTGTTTTATTGCTTTAATTGGGGTGGAGTCTACTATCTCCTTATGGAATCATCATACATATGAAACTCCTTTCAGTCACATATCTGCCTAAGAATATTTTTTTCTTATGTTACAAATCTTTATCTGGTTTTATTTATACTATATGTTTTCCCGGCTTGGAAAAAAACATTACTAAGAAACGGAACTTTTAGAAGGGACTTCCTGGTCTATGATGCTTCATAGTCTGGTCTATTTATTTCTCATTTGGGGACTGGGAATGTCATAATGCCTTCTTTAGTGAAAAATGTGGAGGACTGAATAGACAATTTGCTGAAAGTCCCCAGAGTGGTTCATGGTACCTGGTGGTGGCATGTGTTGCTGCTGTTTTCCTATGCATTGATCTCTGCTGTTTTCTTGGCATACCCAGTAAATGAGAATTTTTATTTCTCATGTAGAAGGCACTCATTACAAGAGAAAGAAAATTTAGAAATATATGGAAATGGACATATAAGACATTTGTGAAGTGGGAAGGCTCACCTATATTAGACAAAAGGCTAGTGGTTTCTTCCAAAGAACATTTTTCCAGAACCATGTTCAGGATAGATCTCTTATCTTACACCTTGCTTACTTTTGTGCATTGTACCTCACAGTCAGAAGAGCCAGAGTTTTCTGCTGGTTAATTTTTCTACCAATGCTATACTTTAAGTTAAACAAACCATAAGGATTTATAAGTAGAGAGCAGAGATCTGGGACAAGATGATGATAAAAGATTATGAATGTATGTAGAAAGTTGCTCCACAATGACCTGCTGCTTTCCAATACTTACAAAATAGTCATTTCCAAGGAAACAGGTGTTGGATCGCAGCAAGGTAGAGAGATAGTACTAGCCCACATGTTTTTGTGTTGCAGGCTGCTGTGCTTATTTCTCACTAGGGTGTTGTTAGCTAGAGAAGTACTGGCTTGGAGCCACCCTCGCTGCCTGCAGTACACTAAAGCATTCAGATGGAGGGTCTTTGCTGTAACGGGGGTATGCCAGCAGAGGTGGTACTGAAGGCAGGAAGCAAACACAGGTGCCAAGGAAAAGATAGGTTAATATCCTGTTAATAAGGTGCCAGCTTCTGTGGCTTCTTATGGGATTTGGGGGAAAAGTCCAGCTGAAAGAGCCTCTATCTGCCAAAAACCATTTAAGTTTTCTAGGGGGCTGCAATTGCTTAGATAAACCATGTGTTCATTCTCAGTTCCTATAGGTCATGGAGAAATAAAAGATGAGATCAGACCTCTCCTTGTGTTGTGTTAATTGACTCCATGACAGTGTAAGTGGAAGATGATTCTCTCAGATCTCACTTCTTAGCATTACATCTTTCCTTTGCAATTTGGTCATTTTCTGAGCTTTTCATCCCCTAGGTTCTTCCTAAACATAAAATGGGGGCAACAGTAGAATAAAATCATTCAGTATATTTATAGTATTTGGAATGGTGCCTGGTGTCTGTGAATGACGGAGATGATTGCTTGCTGTGGGACTGTATTCTAGTATGTTATAAATACTTGTTATATGTTGTTATATGTTATAAATACTTGTTTCTCCTACTGGTTTCGTAGAAAGTTGATTGGCCAGAGGCAGACAGGAAGTATGGGTGGGGCTTCCAGACTAAGAAAACTTCCAGAATAGGAAGAGCAGAACAGAGATACTAGAGAGACACCGGAGTGTCCAGCAGAGAAGTCAGCAGACAAAGAAGACAGCTATGCTGCTCTGATAAAAGGTAACAAGACACATAGCTCAACAAGATAAGAATCCTGGATTAGTTTAAGAGTAAAGAGTTAGTAAGTTATATGCCTGCACCCTAGGCCTATCAGTATAAAATTAATATAAGCGTCTGTGTGTTTCTGTGGGACTGTGGGTCTGCGGGCCTGGACCGGACAGGCCAGAAACCTCTTATTACAATTGTTATTATTAATACTTTAAGATTTATTAGTGTGTGTGATTGTTATTTTTAATGTTTTAAGATATATAAGTGTGTGTGTATGTGAATACATGTGCATGCTTGTGCACTTATATGTCATGTATACAGAAAGTAAATGTGCCATAGACCCTACATCGACAGTTACAAGAGGTTATGAGCCTCCCAAAACAGTGTGGGAAATTAACTCAGCTCCTCCATAAGAGCAGTAAGTACTCTTAACTGCTGAGCCATCTCTCTAGCCCCATCATCATCATCATCACCATCATTGTCATTTTTGTTGTTATTTGAGATGAGCTCCTGCTATCCTGTCCATGCTGATCTTGAATTCACTATGCAGCCTAGACTGGCCTTGAAGTCATAGCAAGTTTTGTGCCTTAGCCTCCTCAGTGCTGGAATTGACAGGTATTTTTTTTTTTTACTATGCTTTACCTAATGGAGGTTTTTAAGTGTCACCTAAAAGGCTTATGCTATAAAATTTTGGTCTTTCATGTGGATATTTTGGCAAGTGCTTTTTTTTTTTTTAAGGTTTATTTGTATCTGTTGTGTTTACTTGTGTAGGTCTGTGTGTGTTCAGGTTCCTTTGGAAGCAAGAGGAGGGTATGGGGTCCCCTGAAGCTGGAATTACAGATAGTTGAGGCACATGATATGGATTCTAGAAACTGAACTTATGTTTTCTAGAAGAATCCTTAACAGCCGAGCAATTTCTAAAATGCCCAGTGATGCGAGTTTTGAGCCCAGTGGTAGGCATGCTTTTCTTTTACATCTGGTCAAGAGGTAAATTTTACTCCATTTAGCAGCAGTTCTTGGGCTGAAGGCTGGGCTTGATTCTGGAGATTGGACAATCATGACTTCTGTGCAGTTTATACCTGCTCTTCCCCCTAGGGCTGATTAGCTCCAAGCCTTGTTCTATCTTCTGTGTTGAATTAAAACAAATTTCTAATTCTCTTTTGAATCATACTCCAGCCTCTTAAAATATGAGTTAAGCACAGAGGTTGTTACACAGAGTATAAAACACACATATAATCAACGGGAATTGGGCTGAACAAAATGTCAAAAAATATTCTAAATGTCTAAGCAACTAATAGACATTTCTCATAAAGTACCTGAGAATCTTTGACATTGTTTCAGTATTTATATATTATAAATAGTTAATGAGATAAATGGTGATTCATTTTGTTCAGGCCTCTTTTGTAGAGATGATGTTGTCCATAGAGGTCTGGGTCCTTCCACATCAGTTGCCACCCAAGACATTGAACCAATACTGAGGTAATTCCTCAGCTTAGCTTCCTTCTTCCCAGGTGACTCAAGTTTATGTCAGGTGATGAGTCAAGCTAACTAGAAAACCTTTCTTCTCCATTCTTCAGCTTTATTTTCTTACAATCCTTTTTCCGCATTATTACCTAGATCTTGAGGGCATAGTGTCAACAAAGTCCTTAGCATTATCTACCCATTAAGGGTGCCTTCATTCCAAGCTCTCTGTTTAAATTTTCATTCTCATCACATGGAGAAATAATACTGCCCTTAGATGTTTACTTAGTCTTATTTTCCTGCTATTCTATCCTTATTTGAAAAGAGAAAAATAAATCTATCAATATGTACAGAAAGCATGAGTTCTTCTTACCTTTAGCATTTCTGCTTATTTCAGGGAATCTTACCAAAGCAGTTAGATAGCACAAGAAATAACGAGTGTGGATCCTGCTCTGTTACCCACGTCTGTTCTTTATACTAGCTTCTCCATGCTTTAATATCTGTGAGTACAGGGGTCTCTGCCTCCTGTTCAACTCTGAGCCTACAGTGACTATAACCACATCAGACAGGACAAGTGTTCATCTGATGCTGAAAATGGAATCTGCTTTTCTCTCTGGGCTTGCCTTATGTTCTACCTTCTATTCCTCTTGGTAACCTTCCTCTTAAGCCAAACATAACTCACTGAGGCTTAGATTCCTGTGTTAGCTTACATCGCTAATTTCTTAGACCTATAAAATTAGACAATCTCTCTCATGTTCATATTTCTTATCTATTGAGTACATTACTTAAATATCTAGTAAAATGTAATTTAACATTTCACCTAAGAGATGTTATATCAGAGGACAGCTGTTGACATCTGAGCAGAATACAAGTAATGTAGGAAACAGGAAGACACAAGAGCCCTTACTCAAAGGAGCCCAGAGTCTGACTGGCTGTGATCATTCCTGTAAAGTGAAGCAAGGAATTCTCAGCCTGGCCCATGTCTCCTGGAAGTTCTTATACTTTAGTTAAGTTTCAGAAGCATGAATCATAGCCAGTTTCCAAGAAACAGCAGGGATGGTTGCCATAAACGGCTTTATGTGTGAAACAAGAAAAGATATTTCTTGATATATTTCAAAATGTTGAGGTGAGAAATGAACATGATGGCTAGGAGTGTGGAGGCCACTTCTAAGAAATGAAAAACTGAAGTGTAAAACCAAAACACCTTTTGCAAAGTTAGAATTAACTTTGCAGGCAAGTTTTGCAAAAGAGAAAATTCACATGTAAATGAGGGCTGTTCCCCTATCAAATCTTCATTATGGGACTACATATGTCAAGACTCAAGATCTTCTGAGTTTCTTCTACCTAAAAGCTCACAGTTTTCATCGTTTGAGTGTCAATTATATTTCTACATATGAATGCACAGACATGTTTAATTCCAGAACATGTGTGTTATTTTTGCTATTAATGTGATCAAATTCCTGGCGATAAACAACGCAAGTGAGGACATGTTGATTTTTGCTCATGGTCTGAGGTAGTATAGACCCTCATAGTGGAGAAGGCATGATGAAAGAGTGTGAAACACTGTATCTTCAGTAAGGAAGCATAGAAAAGGCAATTGAGAATGAATTCAGCTAGTGTTGACTTTTTATCCTTTGCATTAGGTCTAGGCCCATAGCCCATGGGATAACAATGACCACATTAAGGTCTTCTCTCCTTGAATAAAGATCTGTGGAAACACCCTCACATATATGCCCAGAGGTGTGTCTCCCAGAGATCCTTAAATCTCGTCACAATGTCAATGCATGTTAAAAATCATCTCTTGTCTTCTGATGTTATAGTGATTATGTAACAGAAAAAAATGAAAGCTCAGAAACCAAAAATTATAAAGCACCTACTTTTACTTAACATGCATTGTAATCTCTCACTCATTAGACTAACAGGACAGAGGTACCCAAGAACTATTTTATAGATGACAAGATAAGTTATCCTTGGAGAAGTGAGAATTGTGCCAGATGGCACCTTATAGAACCACAGGAGGACTGAATGTGTGATAACCAAAATAGCTTAAAGTTATATTCTATAATTTTATTGTGCACAGGTCAAAAATAAATCCCTGTGTTGGACTGGAGAGTGCAATTGGCACCTTCTCATCTTTTATCCCTTAATTATCTACTAAGACTACAAGTTCCTTAAGAGCAAGGAATATAATACTGGGGATTTCTACTGCTGACTTCAGCATTCTGGTAGGGCTCTCCAGCATTCATCCTGCTTCACAGCAAGCACTATGAATTAGTGGACGTTGTGACTTTTGATATTTCTTACCTCCCCAGCTTCATCCACTCTGTATTCTACACATGGAGTATTTACTGCACCAAGTTCATGTGATGTAAACCCCATTACCCTCCTCTCTCCTCTTGCACTTCCCTATATCTCCTTCAATTTCCATATGCCATATCTAGACTGATCTCTCTCTCTGATATCCTCCAGCAGGTTGTTTAAGACTTTGTTTCATGTGAGACCATATTCACTTCTTATATCATGAACAGCAGCATATTATTCATGTACCTACTATGATGGTGACCCCAAATAAGGACTCTATAAAGTTTTGTTGAATTTATAAAAGTATGAATGTAGGCCTTTGACTTTCTCAGAAATTCCTTATGGTTTTCTTTGTCCCCAAATCTTTAAGTGGTCTCACTCTCTTTTAGATGTCTCCTACTATGACCAGTTCTATAGCTGAAACTCTAAGACACAAACAGAGGAGTGCAGATATCACTCCAGCAATGGCCATTTTAACTCTGCTGCCTTTACAAAAATGGCAGAATACTTTGTCAGCTCCATCTTTAAAGCCCATTTGACTCACAGAGCATCTCCGTGTTCCTTACTGTGCTTTTTTGACTTGTATTAAGCAATCTCTGTCTTCATTTTATCATATTTATTTTTAATTTACAGAAAATTTTTCCGCACAGGTACAGAGCAGACTCTTCTTCTTTTTTTAATATTTACTTTTTTATGTGAATTGGTGTTTTGTCTGCATGTATAACTGTGTAAGGGTGTCAGATCTTGGAATTACAGATAGTTGTTAGCTGCTATCAGGATGCTGGGAATCTGAACTCAGGTCCTCTGGAAGAACAGTCAGTGCTCTTAACTGCTGAGCTATCTCTCCACCCCCAGAGCAGACTCTTCTGAGCAGGATGAAATGATTGCGCCAGGGCCTAAAGTCGGTCTCAAGTTCTAAGCATGCATTTGCCAATTCAGAAAAACAGGAACCCCAAGCATTTTTTCTTCTTGTCAGTAGAACATAGGATCTTATTTAGGCCCAGTGGGAGAAAAAGACAAAAATAATAGAAAATGTCACAAATGGATATAGTTTATGTCCAGGACTTGGTTTGGCGACATTTCAGTGTTTTGGTTTATACTTTATTAGACAGACAAAAGCATAGTGCTGGGAGAATGCCCTTGCCTTTACTCATTTTTCCCACTATAATAATAATTTCTTCTATTTGAATATTCTTTCTTTTGTAAATTGACTCTTATCTGTTCACTTATCTAATTTTTAAACATCTCAAAATATGTAAGCGAAATTGTATTTCCAAATAAAACACTTGAGAATACATGAGAAAGTGTAGACTAAAGTATTGACCATGAAGAAGACAATGCAACTCTGATCTATACAGTCACTCACCACTCACTGCTTTTAATCAAGATCTTTTTTTTCCCCTCAACGACTCCATGATGTTTGAGATTTTTGACATAAACAGCCAGCAGTGCTGTCGATCATATATCCAAAAGTGGGCAGCAGAAAGTACTTGATGGGGGAAAGGAGACACAAAGTTGAGTGAATATGGAAAGGAATCGGGGGAGATCAATATGATCAAAATGTAAGCAATTCTTAAGAAATAATAAAAATGAGAAAAATAAGTCAAAAGGTATAGTTAGTTATAATTTATTTTCAGTTTATGGTTTTAAAATTTTCTATTTTTAATATTTAAGTTTTCTTGCTTTGAACATTCTGTTGTTTATGGGAGTTATAACTATGAATCATCAAAGTTAGGAATTCCCATTGAGCTTCATTTTTTTAAGCTGTCCTAGGTATTATTTCTGCAACTTGATTTTTCTCAAATGATTTTTACTATGAGCTTCACAAACATATTTTCAGAACTCACTTGTGGCCTTGTTTCCAAGTCTTATGAACAAGTATTTAAATATAAAAAAAGATGAAGTGTTGTATTCTATTTATTAATGGAGGCAATACTTGCAAAGACACAGATTAATTATCTTACAAGGTTTTGGCTAAGTGGTTATTTCTATTATTTATATTATATAGATAAGGATTCTGAAACATAGAGATGTGAGATGTGTCCTGCATCATATCTCAAAGGAAGATTAGAGCATGCCTCAGCCACTGTGAGTCCAGGCTTGTCATCTGTTAACTCGTTCTAAACAATGCTGTGGATAGCATAAATAGAATAGACTTGTTTGAAGCTGGAGAATAGCTAAGTATAGAGAGATTATTAATACAAATCATACCTGGGCTATATCCCATTGGGAAGACCCAGGTTTGAGGATACACAGAACAGGCAGAAAGAAGTGATGGTAGAGAACAATCCAGAAAGAGTGTCAAGGCCGGAATATAACATCTTAAAGGTCATGCTCAGGATTTGAAACTTTTTCTGGAGACTATAGAAAGTCATTTAAAGATTTACAGAAAAGTTGTAGTATGTTTCTAGCCCGAACTTTCAGCCTAGCCCTGAGGTTCTGACCTATCGTCCCACAGTCCTGCACTCCTGCAATCCCACTGTCTCACAGAATCACACAGGTGTTTATATTAATTACATTCTGCTTGCTGATTGACCCGGGGCCTAGACATATAACTTGCTAACTCTTAAGTCTTAATCTAACCCACAATTTTTTATCTTGTTCAGCCATGGGCTCAATACCTTTTATCAGGAGCATTTCAGCTTCTTTCCTCACCTCTCATTGGTATCACATTGCGGTGTCTCTCTGGCTTCTCTGTGGCATCTCTGCTCTTCCTGTTCCCAGAGTTTTTCCAGTCTGGTAGCCCTGCCCAAACGTCTCCAATATCTGGCTCCAGTTTTTGATTATATACCAACTAGAATTTGTGCAATAGTCAATGTTATGGAATACAAGAGGAAACTTATCCATCCTTCCCTTTCTTCTTCTTTTCCTCCTTCTCCTCTCCCTCCTCCCTCCCCTCCTCTTTTTTTCTAAGTCAATAGAGAAGACTAATTGCAAATTATGTGGTCTATCCTGCTCACCTGTACTCAGGTGTGGCTTTCATTACTCGGAACTTTACTTACCATCTTCTAGAAAACTTCTCTGTGTTGATCCTACCTATCCAGGAACATGGGAGATCTTTCCATTGTCTTAAATCCTCTTCAATTTCTTTATTCAGAGATTTAAAATTTTTGTCAAATAGATCTGTTACTTCTTTGGTTATAGCTACACCGAGGTATTTAATGCTATTTGCAGCTATAAAAGGTGATGTTTCCCTTATTTCTTTTTCAGTCCTTTTATCTTTAGTTATAGGAGGGCTACTGAGTTCTTTGAGTTAATCTTGTATCCTGCTACACTGATGAAGGTATTTATCAGTTGTAGAAGTTCCCTGGTAAAATTTTGTGGGTCACTTATGTATACAATCATATCATCTACAAATAGAGATAGTTTCACTTCTTCTTTTCCAATTTGTATCCTCTTAATCTCCTTTCATTCTCTTATTGTTTTAGCTAAAACTTCGAGAACTATATTGAATAGAGAGGAGACAGCCTTGTCTCGTTCCTGATTTTAGTGGGATTGCTTTGAGTTTTTCTCCATTTAGTTTGATGTTGGCTGTTGACTTTTTGTAAATCGCCTTTATTATATTTAGGTATTTTCCTAGTATTCCTGATCTCTCCAGGACTTTTATCATAAAGGAGTGTTGGATTTTGTCAAAGGCCTTTTCAGCATCTAGGAAGATGATCATGTTTTTTTTTTTTTTCCTTCAATTTGTTTATATGATGGATGACATTTACAGGTATCCATATGTTGAACCATCCCTGCATTTCTGTGATGAAGCCTACTTGATCATGGTGAATAACTTTTTTATATGTTGTTGGATTTGGTTTGACAGAATTTTGTGGAGAATTTTTTGCATCAATGTTCATCAATTGGTCTGCAATTCTCTTTCTTTGTTGTGTCTTTGAGTGGCTTGGGTATCCGGATTGTTGTGGCCTCATAAAAAGAGTTTGGCAATATTCCTTCGCTTTCTACTGTATGGAACAATTTGAGAAATATTGGTATTATCTCTTCTTTGAATGTCTGGTGTAATTCTGCACTGAAACCATCTGGGCCTGGGCTCTTTTTATTCAGAGATAAATATATACAGATAAAATATACAGAGATACCTGTAAATTTTTATTCAGGAGACTTTTAATGGCAGCTTCAATTTCCTTTGGTGTTATGTGTCTGTTTAGATCTTCAATCTGATATTGATTTAATTTTGGTAAGTGGTACCTGTTGAGAAAGCTATCCATTTATTTTAGGTTTTCCATTTTTGTGGAGTATAGATTTTCAAAGTATGACCTGATAATTCTCTGGATTTCCTGGGGGTCTGTTGTTATATCCCCCTTTTCATTTCTGATTTTTTTTGATTTGGATACTCTCTGCTTTTTGATTAGTTTGGATAAGGGTTTATCTATCTTGACTTTCTCAAAGAACCAACTCTTTGATTCATTGATTTTTTTTTGTGTGTTGTTCTTTTTGTTTCAATTCTATTGATTTCAGCTCTAAGTTTGATTATTTCCTGCCATCTAGTCCTTCTAGGTGCGCTTGCTTCTAATTGTTCTAAGGCTTTCAGCTGTGCTGATAGTTCTCTTGTGTGGGATTTTTCTAGTCTTTTCATGTAGGCAAAATGGCAATCTTACCAAAAGCAATCTATAGATTCAATGCAATTCCCAACACAATTTTTACAGACCTTCAAAGAACAATACTCAATATTATTTGGAATAACAAGAAAGCCAGGATTGCTAAAAACTATTTTGCTCAACAAAAGAACCTCAGGAGGCATCACCATCCCTGACTTCAAATTATACTAGAAAGCTACAGTAATAAAATAAAATTGGTACTGGCATAAAAAGAGACTTGTGGATGAATGGAATTGAATAGAAGACCCTGGCATTTACCCACATTCTTATGAACACTTGATTTTTAACAAAGAGGCCAAAATTATATAATAGAAGAAAGATAGAATCTGCAACAAATGATGTTGGCATAACTGGATGGTAGTGTGCAGAAAAATGAAAATAGATCCAAACCTATCACCTGCACAGAACTCAAATCCAAGTGGATCAAAGACCTCTATATGAGTCCAGCTACACTGAACTTGACAGAAAAGAAAGTGGGAAATACCCTCCAATGAATTGTCACAGGTGACCGTTTCCTAAATATAACACCAGTGGTTCAGACACTAAGAACAACAATCAATAAGTGGGACCTCCTGAAACTGGGAAGCTTCTGTAAGGCCAAGGACACAGTCAATTAAGAGCAAACAACAGCCTACAGAATAGGAAAAGATTTTGGCTAACGCTACAAGTGATAGAGTCTAAAATATATAGAGAAGTCAAGAAACTAGAGCCCCAAACCCTTAATAACCCAATTAAAATTGGATTCAGAACTCAAAAGGGAATTCTCAGAAGAATTAAAAATGGGTGAAAGGCACATGAAAAAGTGCTCAACATCTTTAGCCATCAGAGAAATGCAAATCAAAACAACTTTGAGATGCCTCCTGACACCTGTCAGATAGGCTAAGATAAAATACACAGATGACAGCCTATGCCTGAGAGGTTGCAGAATAAGAGGAACACTCCTCCATTGTTGGTGGGAATGTAAGCTTGTTCAGCCACTCTGGAATGCAGTATGGTGCTTTCTCAGAAAACTGGGAATCTATCTCCCCAAGGATCCAGTAATAAGACTTTCAGGCATATATCCTAAAGATACACATTCGCACCCCAAAATCATTAGCTCAACTATGTTCATAGCAGCATTATTTGTAATAGCAAGAACCTGGAAACAACCTAGATGCCCTTCAACTGAAGAATGGATTAACAAACTGTGGTACATCTACACAATGGAGTACTTCTCAGCAGTGAGAAAAAAATGATATTTTAAAATTTTCAGTCAAATGGATGGATATGGAGAATATCCTCCTGAGCGAGGTATCACAATCCCAGAAAGAGAAACAGGGGATGTACTCTCTCATTAGTGGACTTGAGAGAGAGAGAGAGAGAGAGAGAGAGAGAGAGAGAGAGAGAGAGAGAGAGAGAGAGATTGTCATTGTACAGAAGAGCTAAAGGCTAGAACTTAGCTAAATGACACAGTACCTCACTTCTACATTGATGGCCTCTGGCACGGTTGTGGGTGAGGAAAGACTTGTTTTCTTTAAGGGTCTGGCCACAGAGAGTTTAATTATGCTCCAGTAAGCAAATGAGCAGCATGAATGAGTGTTTTTTTGTAATTAGGGAGATCATAAGAGTGGACGTGAATCTGAGAGCTCTTATAACTGAGTTGGATGGGATGCACGATGTAAAATCACTGAATGAATGAATAAATAAATAAAGAAATAAATGTACAAAGAAAGAAAGACATTTAAAAAAGATAGAAAAAAAGAAAACTGATATTCTCCCACACCCAGCATTCCTACATTTATATTCTCTGAATTTCAAAAAAAGTATTTTTATTTTTCTGTACATTTTCATTCATTGATAAAATCTAGTCATCACTCATTTGTTCTGTGTCATTTTTTAAAAAAATATTTTTGTGTTATTGTTGTGTCTACATTTATGTATGTGTATCAGTTGTATTCTGATGTGTGAAGAGATCACAAGAGGGTATCAGAGCATGTAGAAATTGAGTTACAGACAGTTTCAAGTTGCTATGTAAATGGCGGAATAAAGGCTGTATCCTTTTCAATAAAACAAATATTTTCGATTGATGAGCTGTATCTCCAGCTCCTGCTTTTTATGTTTATTAAGTGTTTTCTAAAGTTAGATGCTATTGTATGTGCTAGCAAGGAGCAAAAGAAAATAGTTGATCAACCTTACCAATCTTCTTTTGTGTAAGCATCTTTTGTGAACTGTAAGACATAGGAAATAATCTTTGCCTATAAGCAACCCAGTGGGGCACCTGACATCATGAACTTTACTTGTCCTTTATATTTGTATCTAATTTTCCCATCTACCCCATACAGATTGGTCCCTCTGAGTTGATAATATAAGACTAATGATCACTGAATGCTTTTTAAATTTAAGTTTTGATACTTGAAGAGACAAGGAGGAAATGAGTTAGTAGAATTTAGTTATAGTGAACTGAAAAGTGTTGTCTAGGAAACAAATTATCACGTCTATAGACATCTCAGCTTTTTATGACTTGGTAGTTGTTACTAGGATCTGCAGTATAGATAAACTGAGAAACACTGCAGTGCATAGAATGTCACAAACCTGCAAAATCAGAGAGCCATCTGTCTCAAAGAGGAAAATTATACATTAGAGTGTACTATGGTTAAATGCTCCTAAATAGGCTACCTTCTTTGGACTCAATCAGCAATGTTAGTGAAAAACAAGTTCTACCATACATGTCTATGTATTTGTATATTTTTATAAGCACCATTGTCCTTGTACACAGGAAATTCTCACCAGCCTCTTTTCTTTATTTTACTAAAAAAATTCATATGCATTGGTGTTTGCCTACATATATGTTTGTATAACTGGATTGTCTGGAACTGGGGTTACAGACAGTAATAAGCTGCTATGTGGGTGCTGGGTATTGGACCTGTGTCCTCTGAAAGAATAGTAATTGCTCTTAAGCAATGAGCCAACTCCATCCCACATCTTCTTTACTTAGATAACTCAAATGTGTAAGAGATGTCATACTACCTGTTAAAAAATATTGAAAAAGGATTCCCACCATGGTATAAAAGCCAGGTCTTAGATCTTTCCTGTTGTAACAACTTTAGACAATGAACCTTGATTGTTACAAAGTTCTCTGAATAGCCCATGTCTTTTTGGCAGCTGCAATGATTAAGCATTACTATTTATGAAGCATGTCAAGTTTTGACTGAAAATGCTATATATAGGAAAGAAGGGGAAACTATTTACTATATTCCTGAGAATAAACAACATTTTGTTTTATAAGCTCTCGAGTCCCATTTGCATACAATTTGATACTTATCTTGTGGTGCAAAAATGTTAGTCTCCCAGATAAGCAACAATACAGCTGAGGATTCTATGCCATCTGTTGTAGAATTCTCTTGTTGTCTTCTCTTACCTCTGATTTATTTAATGTGAACCAGTCAGTGCTGCAGTTTGGAAGCTGAATAAATACCATGAGAGATGTCAAAAGTACAAATCACGGGCAAAGTGTGAAATGTTCTCTTCTAATGTGAGCTGTATATACCCTGTGGATCTGAAGCTAGGGATGGCATTTCTCCTATGTAGAATCAGGTCTCAGCTTTAAACTAGCAACAAGGAGGAGCCAGTGTTCTCTTTGTGAGGGTAGTGTGTTCATAGTCTTCCAAGTAAGTATTGTTAGAGAAAGAAGATGAATAAGAATTGAGCCTACTCATTTGGGGAACTGTGGGGTGTTAAAATGGTACAGTCTTATGGATACAATGCAAATTATTCTCTAAATAAGTTATTATATACAGAGAGTACAATGTCTGTGAGATCAATGTCTGAGTGAATGCCAGAAGATCTTCTAATCTTGCCATGGTATCCTGAATAGATATCAGAGGGAAGAATCCCAGCAGGAAGTAATGAGGTCTCATGGGCTTGTTGAGACAGAAGTTGTTCACAGGCTTTAGGATGAGTCAGAAGATAATTATAAATGATAAATATAAATTATTGATATGCAAGGTAAAGAGGGAAATGTGTCAGAGAATCAGATCCCCACCCCCACGAAAATTTTAAAAAACCAGGACCTGCAAAGGGTCATCTGTGCCATGTTGCCTGTTTTCCATGGCACCCAGGATGAGCATTAGTGTTGAAGACATGAAAGAGACTTCTGAACAGCAGTTTATAAAACCTATAATGAGTCAAACAGGTAAAATGTTGCTTGTTTTACTATTATGACTATGGTTCAGAAACTCACATTAAGGATGTTATTTGAAAGTAGTTTTTATATTTGGAGTGATCAAAACAGTCTCTGCCTTTTCCATAAAGATAGAAAAATGGATTTATTTCCAAGAAGGGTAACTTCGACGTTTATAAGCCCAGTTGAGCTTTATCAGAAAGATTTGGTACTGAAATATTTTCAGTTAAGATAGGGAATAGGGAGAGGAGGTGCAGATTTCACAAAATCATAGACCCCAGTTAAATGCACATTTGGAACTGCTTTCTATTTGATGACATCTACCTTTAAATCACACTACTACAGAGGAAGCATGTTCCTTCACAGCACCATGAGGGACTGAGTCAGGTAAAGACAGCTACATGCAGACCCAGGGAGTACTGCCCAGGCTCCAAGGGGAAAACTCAGCCCATCCAGTTTTCTGTGGGCAGAGGCATATCTGAAGAAGTGAATCTTATCAGGAGTGGGCTGAGGTGGATGGCTTGCTGGCTTGATTGCCATCCTGGTCCATGATGAATGATGTCTGGGCTGTGGCTACTGCTCTGGCCCACGTGTGTGTTTGCCTCCCTAATGCAACCAATCTGTGTTGACATCCATGACTCTTGATACAAAGAAGCTGAGAGGATCATTATACAGAGTTGGCCCTACTCCAAACTGGCTGAAGCACTCAGAGGAAAGGGCCATACTCTTTACCTGGGCATCACAATGGAGCTGCCCCTGTTCATGGGGAAGAAGCTAGCTGGCCCTGAAGTGATGGAAATGGGAGAGCTGTTTGTTTCCTCCTTGTATGCCATGTGGTAGTTATAAGTATTTCTGGCATGACACATGGTAGACCCAACATGGCGTTGGGTGAAATAAAAATTCCTGGCATGTACCAGCTATGTGGTAAAACCAATATGGTGCCATGTACACAGGGCACACCCCTAGGCTTGGCTACGTGGATCTCTTAAAAAGAAATACCACATGACAGTCCCCTCTCTCCCCTCCCCCTCTCTTTCTCCCCCCCCCCCCCTGCTTTCTGGTTTAATAAACTCTTGTGTGGCATCTGGTAGTGAGTGTGTGTCTCTCCCCATGCGAAAAACTAACAGTGGTGAAGGTGAAAGAAAGATACATCCCCTTGCCACCTTCAGTAGGTAGGGGACTAGACCCAACCCTTCACCAGCTGCAGCACTCCAGAGAATGGACCCTAACCCTGTCTGGAAAGCACATAGAGTTGACTCAGTAGACAGGAGAGTGGGTGAGCCAGCCCAGAGGGCATGTGAATGGCATAGCTGGTACCACCTCTCTGACTGGCAGTGAAGTTGTGGGGGTGAGGGAAATATGCCCTCTTTCCTTGTCCCTATTTATTCCAGCTGTCAAGGAAGCAGATTCTCTTATTTACAAGCTGCAAACCTCAGGAAAGTGGGCTCTACACCTTCTCTGGGTAGCATAGGGGACCTGACCCTGTTACTAGGGTCAAAGGTGAGCTGCCCCAGGAATGTGAAGGTGAGAGATATGGCCCTGCTCCTCATATGCCATATGGTGGCATGAGCAGAGAAGCCATTCTACCACCCCTGCCCCTCTATGCCTAAGGAGGATCCCTGAGCTCATAAAGGAGGGTGGGAGATCTGTCCCTGAGCTCTTAAGAGTGGGATAGCTGCCCTTGCCCCTTCCCAGCTGCAACACTCAGGACAGTAGGCTTCTTTGCATCTTGCCTGGGTAGCACAATAGCGTTGACCCTATTGGCAGAGATGTGCATGAGACAGCCCTAAAATTGTGAGCTGGGGAGAATTATTTCTATTACTCATCTGTTATGTGACAGTGTAGGCAGGGGAGAGATGCTCCCCTTACCCCTTGTCATTCACTGCTTGCGACAGACAAGAGAGATGACTATCCCCATTACCAGTTGCAGTATAAAGGAAAGCAAGCCCCGCTCATCACCTTGGCAGCACAGTAGAGCTGACCCTCTTGGCAGAGGCACAAGTGAGCTGGCCCTGAGAGCGTGAGAAGGGGATAACGGGACATACCCTTTTTGTCTGCCATGTGAGAGTGAGGGCGAAGAAAAAGTGCCTTTCTACCCCTTACCTCTGACGTCTTCCTAGCTGCAGTACTTGGGAAATTAGACCTTGTACTTTGCCTGAATAGTGTAACCCTAACCCTATTGACAAGGTGTGGATAACCTGGCTCTATATGGTGAGCATGGGAGATCTCTTTTAGCCCCTCATCTGCCATATGGTGTTGTGAGTGGGGAGGAGATGTGCCCTCTCCTCCCACCCTTTACTGCCCATAGCAGGTGGGAGGACAGGACTGGGGCCATAAGAGCAGGAGAGATGTTCCTGCCCCTCACCAGTTGCAGCACCCGGAAGAGTGGCCCCTGCACCTTGCCTGGACAATATAGTACAATTGGACCTGAAGGTATCGGTGCTGGAGAGCTGACTCGGAGAAAGCAGGAGAACTGGACCTGCCCCTTCCTTGCTCATCTCTGTAAGAGGTGAACTATGTAGAGCGATGCTATAGAGCTCCCCCTGGTGGTGAAGACTGGGGAGAGCAGGAGGGTGACTAAGTTGCCCCAGAGCCAGGGTTATGCATTAGCCCATCCCAATATCCACCGCATCCATGACTGTCTGGGAAACGTGAAAGGGTCAGTCCTGCAGATCCAAAGCGGTAGGATTTCCAGGACACAGGGCAAGAACAGGATATCTAAGAGGAATCTCAGTGAGGGTCCATCATGAACCGTGTAGCAGAAATCGAAGGCTTTGAACCACACTAATGACTTTGCAAAGAACACTTGCAAGTAAATACATATGGATAAAAGCGTTTACTGCGTGGCTTACTCTGTCACACGGCAGCTTCCATGATGAGGTTTGTCATTTTTTTTTTCCTCTTACATTTAATTTTATTTTAGGTGGGGGCAGGCGGTTGCAAGGTCAGAAGGTGATAGGTCAAAGGGACAGGAAGTGAATGAATCAAGATGCATGATGTGAAAGACACAACGTATAAATGAGAAGAAAGTTTAAAAACCAGATAGGTGATAGCTACGTAGATGCTATGCAGGTAGAGGCTATATGGATGACTGATAGATTGATAAGTCATTAACTTAGCAATATTTGGTGTTTGAATTGGTCTGTGATCTATTAGCGATATCAGAAGACCATCAGTTTCTCTATGTGATTTTGCTTATGTTTGTAATCTCACGGTAAGTTTTTAATTATATGTTTGCATCCCTATGATCAGGTGTCACCTCTTCTCCAGTTCCTATAAGCTCCTCCATTTTATCCTCCGCCGTCTTTCCCTGCAGAACCAAATCCGCTCAGCCTCTTGCGTTTGTCCCCCACAGCTTCTGCTTTCCTTTCTTCCTGCACCTTTTCCTCTTTATTTTCCTCCTCCTCCTGTTATTACTCCCCACTTCCTATTTTTCTTTCCATTCCTCTTCCTCTCCATTCTAGGTGCAGGAGTTTCTTACACTTTGTGATACTATTATCTGTCTTTTGAATTTCATATTTGTATTCCATGATAAACTGCCTGTGCTTCTGATAACACTGCTGATGCTTCATTACTTAAAAGCAAAGCATCCTGCAGTTGGGGAACCTGTGACTGACAGCCCACATACCTGACTGTAGGTGGACTGTTGGAGCTTAGTCTGTTACAGCAGTGTGACTCAGGAAAGCGATTCTGTAACTTCACGTTCTCACTGTAAACCTGGAGAGGAAAAGCATCTTTTCTGAAATTGTGCCTAGGCAGGATATTTGTTTGCTTCATGAGGTCTCATTTATTAATTGTTAGTTTTTTTTTCTATTAGGAAGGCTCTTTATTTTTTTATTTTTTTATTTTTTTTGTGTATGACAAACTTTAATGATGACATGATGAAAACAGTTTCTTAAAACCCAGACTCCATAACAGACTTGAAATCTTAAGCACAAATGCCAGTCAGTTTATTGTTAACTTAACAGGATTTAGATTAATCTACAAGACAAGACAAGCCTCCCTGCCTATGAAGGAATCTTTTTTTTTTTTTTTGAATTTCATTTTCTTTTTTTTAATTGTTAGTTTTAATGCCTACACTATTGTCACTTTTCAGAAAGTTTTTTTTCTGTGACAATGAGTTCAAGATTATTCCCTGCTTTTTCTTCTACCTTATTTAGGGTACATGGTCTTATGTTGAGGTCATATTGATTCATTGGAGTTGAGTTTTGTGCAGAGTGATAGATGTGGATATATTTCAGATCTACACTCAGCTGTTCAGGTGACCAGCACAGTTTATTGAAGATGCTCACTTCTCACTTATTGAAATACTCATTTTGCCCATGGTTATTTTGGCTTAGTAAAAAAAAAAAATCAGGTGTCTATAGATGTATGAATTTACGTTCATGTCTTCAATTACATTCCTTTGATCAATATGGCTATTTTATATGAATACCATCTTACTTTTATTACTAAAGCTATGTAATATAACTTGAATTCTGGGATGTTGATACATCTACCAGTACTTTCACTAGTCAGGATTGTTTAAGGTATCCCGACCTTTTCTTTGTATTTCTGAATGAAGTTCAAAATTTTTTGTTCAGTTTTTTTTTTAAGAATTGTTTTGGAAATTTGATGAGATTGCATACTTTTCATAGGATGGACATTTTTGCAATATAAAGGAGTTATCTTTAGTTCTTGGGAACTAATATATGTTGGTTCATTCTATCTATCTATCTATCTATCTATCTATCTATCTATCTATCCATCCATCTATCTATTTGTCTGTCTGTCTCTCTGTCTATCTGTCTCTAACCTACACTCTTCTAACAAGAACAAACTACTCTTACTACTTTTATGATAAGTAAAGTTTTCTACTTCTAACAGAAATTTGAAGTATAGAATAAAGTAATAAATATATCTCCAAATTCTGTCACATTATATCTATTTCCATGTTCCTTCACACTCTGTATATTCATATTTATACGTAAGTTATAGTGTGTATTACATATATAATGTAAGTATCACATTAAGATATATGAAATACCTAAATTTTAAAGACTTTTCTATGAATCTTAGTAATTTTATTTTATCCTCTGATATCATAGTAATTTGATTTTATCTTGAAGCCATAATCAATGCCAGTTTGATACACTTTCAAAAGTAAGCTATACAAACTATTTGCTCTACAGGATCTTTTTTTTTTTTATCTTGTGCACTGCTCTTGTGACCAGAGCATATACTTTCATTCAGCATTAAGTATCTTTAAGACTTCTTGTTGGGTCTGGAGGTGAACCAGCCCTCAAAGAGATTATCAAACCTGTTCACCTAGACACTGTAACCATGGTACTTTGGATATTCACAGCCCGCAGAGGACAGCCAGTCTCATTTGCTGAGACACATGTGAGAATGAACTGGCCAAGTGCAAAGGGAAGTGAAACATGTTGGCACTGTGATCAGTTCTGTGAATTTGGAGTCCTGACAAAACTATCTGTCATAATAATGACAGAATAGTGAGACCGAATATTTGAGAAAATGTTCTTTACTCTTGGCTTGTCATTTTTCTTTTCTTTGTGTGATGACTCCAAAGGCAAGGAATGTCTGTTCTTTTTATGACTGTATCATTATTATCCAGTTAATACAATATTGTGGCAAAAAAGTCTTATGGCTGTATCATTATTATCCAGTTAATACAATATTGTGGCAAAAAAGTCTTATGGCTGTATCATTATTATCCAGTTAATACAATATTGTGGCTAAAAAAAGTCTTTTGGTAAACAAAAGAAAATAAACAAACAAAAAGATCTGGTAAAAAGAGCATTGTGCGAGCAGGCCTGAATTTACCCACAATAGTCAGTTTAGGCTGAACTCTGCTACAGTAACAAGCATCGCTGCCCATATGTCACTAAACTTCTGTCACAAGGTCAGTTTCTCATCTCTGTCTTCTCTTTGTTATGGTTTGAGCATAATCTATCCCCAACAGGTTCTTGTTTGAATGCTTGGTCCTCCGCTTGTGACATTATCTTAAAGGGGTTGTATGGTGATGTATTATATATGTAATAAAAAAATAGTCTGGAATATCAGAGGACAGTGCCATCTCTCCAGCCTTTTGTTTTATTTTAGAGGCAGAATTTTCTGTGTAACAGTCATAAAACTTGCTTTGTAGACCAGGCTGGCCTTGAACTCATAGAGATCCTCTAGCCTCTGCCTCCCAAGTGCTTGTCCTACCACTGCCTGGATGTTAGACCTTGAACACACTTAGATTCTGTCCTCTGATATTCCAGACAATTTGTATTCAATATACAACATATCACCAAGTGTTGGAGTCTTTAAGAGGCAGAACTTGAATGACAGGTAGATCCTTGGGGGCAGGAATCTGAAGGTTATACTTTTCTTCTGTTTTCTGTTCACTGCTTTGTTAGTAAAGTCTGTTGGCTCCGCTGCTAGGGACAGAGCTATCCTGCCACCGTGTCTCTCTGCTAGCCAGGAACTAACGAACTAACTCTTCTCCAAACCTTGAGTAAACTTTCCTCCAGCAAATTGTCTCTATTAATATTTTGCAACAGTGCTTGGAAAACTTATCACCTATCATGATTTGGCCAATTTTGTCTGTACTATATTCTGCATTTTCAGTGTCTGAAACTAGAACTAACAATATACACTTACCATTTGCACATCACAGATAAAAGATGGTTCCATGGAACAGCAGGCTTATATTCTGGAAGCTTCTGGAACAGCCTCCACTTGCCAGTTGCACAACACAGACAGAAGATAATCCCGTCAATAACAGAATTACTCCTGAACTTTTTACACAACAGTAGAACAGAATCACTATTTCATTTCAATGGCCCAAACAAAGCTTTCTTCTCCCCTAACTCTGCCCTTGTCTCTCCATTTTGCATCCCAAATTCATGATCTCTTCATTAACTATTATTGTTTTACAAACACATATGGGAGAGAATAAAAAGAAAGAAATAGAGAGGGACACAGAGAGAGAATGTACTATATCTTTTGAACATTGTTCATATGTATGTTTGTCCAGAGTTGATAATTTGGGATTGGACAGCTAACGAAGGAAATGAACAATGCTGGAGAGTTATTCTCATTCTCTCAGCAGCCTCTCTCTAGTCTCCTGTAGTTATTCATCTAGCTGTGGGACCTTACGGACTTTTCCTTGTCCACATTAGCATGTCAACTGGTGTTGTCAATAACAAATGCAAATTTTTTTTAAAAAAAATTACTTTACCTCATCTGGGATTAAAGAAGGTCTCTGCATTTTCTTTGATAGTTTTCTGTAACAGTCACACTCATTTACCAGGCTTGAGCAAGGAGCCTGTAGTATTAATGTTTTCTGCTTGATGTCTGAGTCATGTCAAGGCATGTGTGTGGAAACTGTATACAGGAAAAAGACTGTCTGAGAAATGCCTATGGCCATTCTAATCACTCTGGCTCCTCTGGGCATTCTGTCAAGTCTGTACAACAAAGCACTGAGATCCTGTTAGCATAGATGAAGCTAGCTAACTGCTCTAAGATCATCTGTATAATGGATATAAAACACAGACACATATACACCCCACTCCCCACCTAACAATTGAATAAGGTGACTCTAAAGCCACCCAGAAGAGTCAGTCTTTCTCCTTATCACCCCCGTCCTTCACCCTGTGCATCTACTTCACTGAGATAAAGAAAGCTGGTCACAGTGTAAATCTGTAGGTTTAAATGCCCGAGTTCTCATTGTACCCTGACTGTGTCACAGGGGCACAGTGTAAGTCTGAGAAAATAATCCGCCCTTCTCTATCATATTTTACTGTACTGTCAACTCCAGTTTACTTTCCAATCAATTCTCCATGGCAATGGACAGATTCCAATATGACTTTCTCTCTTAAAGGCAGCATGACATTGAACTTTCTCAGTAAACGTTGTCTCAGGATCACCAAGTGGGGAAAGGGAATCGCATGCAAGTGGCACAGGCCGTCAGTGGTGTGATTTGGGTGTCTCTGGTGGTACTGGACAGGAGTTCTCTGAACAATGTAGTCTTCTGTGCACAGGATGGGACTTCCCAACCCACTCTGGTCTGTTATTATTTTTCCCTGTGTCTTCTTGCTGTCTACTCTGGGACCTTGACTCCTTCTACTCACACTCCTTTCTATGTGGATACTTTCTGAAGCAAAGATCATAGGTCCAGCCATACTCTATCTTCTGTGGATGCTGGCACATCTCCCTGCCATCTGCATCTCTAGAAACTACAAACACAGCCTGTCCAGGCAAACCATCCCCTTCATAGCCCGGACAGAGGAGCATAATGCCACCTTCTTCAGTGAGCTCTAACTCCACTTACATACCAAAAAATCCAGGGAACACTCATTCATCTCTGAATACAGTATTTTAGTATTACTGTAATTCCTAACATTTTTTTTATGGTAGCTTCATAATAATGTGCTCATCTCCTCCTTTGTTGAATCTCTTGGTGATTTCTAACACCTGTCTGGTGATAACCTCAACTGACACACGTTTGAATTGAAATTGTCTCATCTTGGACATGAAGAAATTGTTCAAAATCTATTCAAATTCTCCATTCTGATCAAGTCTCTTTTTATATTGCAATATGAACTTGTTTATATTTAATTGCACATATGACATATTCAAATCTTAACAACTAAATGCAGTTACTTGCTTTGCCAATAAGACATGACAACATCATATAACCATTCTCCCAGGAAAATACTCTAGAAGTGTAATTTTAAGTAGGATCTGAATTTTATTTAACATACTTATATAACTGTGAGATTTCTGCTTCTATAAGTAACATGTTTTCTGTGTCAAATATTTGAGACATCTAGTATCCTACATCAACCTAGTCACAAAATCATCAACTTATAATATATTCTGCCTATAAGATGTGCTAGGGTAATGGTGGCATGGAACTTGTGGGAGTGGCCTACTAATGATTGGTCCATCTTGAGACCCACTCCAGGAAAGGTATCATGGATAGCCAGGAAGCAGAGGCAAAACAGTTTGAAGTCAAAATAGAACCAAACATAACTGGCCCCCCAAAATAGTCAATTAAATGATTTCTTTTTTTAAAGGAAATTTCTTTTCTATTTAAAATATTTATTTATTTTTATTATGAATAAAGTCACATTTTCTATCCTTGTATATCCTTATTCACCTCCCACCCCCTCCAGTCACTCTCTCTTCTCCACATCTCCCCATCTCCTCCCCAGCATGGACAGGAGGTCCCAAGGTTTCAATATTGCTCAGTTCAGCATTCACTCCTGGCAGATCCAGTTTCCTCACCCCAACATCAAGACTGAGTCAAATGTTCCTCTAGAGGGAGTGGGATCCAAGATGCCACTCCCAGGTGTTTCAGATCCAAAGCTGTTCATGGGTTGTGGTTTGTGGCTTGGACATACTTTGCTTTTTGCTTTTTTTGTTTAGAGTCCACTAATGAGTGAATACATCTCCTGCTTATCTTTCTGGGTTTGAGACACCTCACTCAGGAGGATATTCTCTAAATCCATCCATTTGCCTATGAATTTTAGGATATCATTTTTTCTTACTGCTGAGTAGTACTCCATATTTTATTTTATGTGAATTGTTTTGTCTGCATGTATAACTATGTAAGGCTGTCAGATCTTGGATTTACGCACAGTTGTTAGCTTCCATGTGGATGCTGGGAATCAAACTCAGATCCTCCAGAAGAACAGTCCGTGCTCGTAACTGCTGAGTCATCTGCTATACTCATAGGTTGGTGCCTAGCCCAATTATCATCAGAGAGCCATGGTTCAGCAACTTATAGGAGCAGATGCAGAGACCCACATCCAAATGCTAGAAAATGTCTGGGGAACACCAAAGAAGCAGAATATAGGATATATAGATTCAAGGACACCATAAGAACATGGGCCAAAGAAACAACTAAGCCGGGCTCATAGGGTCTCAGCAAAACTGAAGCAACAATCACAGACTCTATATGGGTCTGGGATAGATGCTCTGCATATGCATTATGGTTGTATAGCTTGAGACCACTAACAGTGTGAGTAGTGGGCATCTCTGACTCTTTTTCCTGCACTTGGGACAGTTTTCCTTCTACTGGGTTGCCTTTTCCAGCCTTGATATGAGCCTTTGTTCCTAGTCTTATCATAACTTGTTAAGCCATGTTCAGTTTATATCCTTGGGAAGCCTGTTCTTTTTGTTTTAAAGACAACATAAAGGGGAGGGAAGTTGGAATAACGGAGAGGGAGGGGAAACTCTGGTCAGGATATAATGTACGTAAAGAATAAAAATGCAAATAATGATAAATTTTTAAAATATATATTTAATGTTCACACTCTACATACCAATCCTCTGCTCTATGCATCCAAAATGAAACCAAACCTCATGGTGCTTGGTCTATGAACATCAGGCATATTTGGAATTCATGTTTGTATGTTGTGATAGCTAATTTTGGTAGTCAATTTGACTACATCTGGAAACAACCAAAAGCCAAGCATCAGGGCACACCAGGAAGTGCCTTAAGACCCACCTTAAATGTATCACAGCTTCCAGTAGCAGCCCACAGAAAAGATAGGGAAGAAAGATGTTGTTGCTTTTTGCCTGCTTGCTCTCACTGTTGCTGGTAAATTCATCAATCCTGTTGCTAAGGCGTTCCTTCACTGGCATTAGAACACACAGATGATGGCCCATTCAACCTCCACATTTTTCATAACTAAGAGTCTTTGGTGGGGTTTCTCTTGTAGATTCCATGGACTTTCCCTTGCACTGAGTTTCTACCTCAGCTACAGAAATGTTCCCAAGTTACAAGTGTTTGTTGCTTCTTCCAGAACTTATTCCCTGAACTTGATCCTGCCTGATCCCAATGCCAGCCTCTCACACTCCACTGAAGTTCTTTGCCATTTCCTCTTTGGTCACTGAGCCTTGGGGCCAAAGAGGGCAGAAGTGGGAAGCAGGACTTTGTCTGGCCTGTAAGCATACAGAAACAACCTTCTGAGTTCGGCATTGCAGCTCAACTTTATTCTAGAGTGAGGGAAGATATATGAAATGGGGACAGTGTCTCAGACATCACCTAATTTGCATTAGCAGCACACTTGTATCATAAACCTCCTGATACAATGTTTAGGTGTCATGTGTGACAGCGCTGTCCTATCAGAAGGTTCCTAGCACATTGTCTAATTACAACATGGGCAGCAGGGGAAAGAATTTGCAGGGAACTGTGTCAAGGGCCACATTTGAGATAAGCCAGGCATTGGGCCCTAGAGACATTCTCTAAATAAGGTTAGGTAGAGAGCAGAAAGCCCTCTCTGGAGAGAGAGAGTCCTCCATCTTACATGTTTTATGGGGACAGTCCATACTGAAATAAGTATATAGAATGATCTCAGCTTGAGCCCTTCAATGTCATCAGCAGAAAGCATCATTCCAAAAAAGGTCACAGTCCTAGGTTCTGAGGAGAAACATTTTTTTTGGACCATTAAATACACTCAACGTTTTATAAGTATGAAAAAAAAAATCAAGGCATAAAATAAGAATAATCCAAGATCCAACCAAGCAGTATGTGGCAATATTCAATGGGCATGACCTAGGTGACTCTGGGAAGCTTAGGAATGCTTGACTATCTTATAGAGTATATATGATGAACAGGCCTAGGTAATAGATCAGGGGATGTAGCTTTAGTGCAAATCATTTACTAGACAGCAATGACACTGGAAGTATCTTTGTGGTGACACTTTGAGCTAACTAGTGGCAGGAAAAAGGTCAAATCTGGTCAGTTGTCAGATAATTAATGCTCTGTGTAAATAGATCTCACCTCTTGCAATGATTTGTTTTATTTGTCAACTTGTAATGGTCTAGAATCCCCTGGAAAAAAACATCTCAATGAGGTTTGGTTTGATCAGCCTGGCCTGTAGGTATGTCTAGTGAAGCTGATGTTGATTAGGTTAATTAAGATGGGAAGACCTACCTACTGTGTAAATGGCACCATTCTCTGGGCAAGATATTCTGGATTGTGTAAGAATGGAGAAAGCAAGCTGAGCTTTGGCATGTATACATTACTTCATCACTTTTGACTCTCTACTGAAGATGCAATACAACCAGTTCTTTCTTGCCTCTTTTGACTTCTCTGTCATGACAGATAGTAACCTGTGATTATAATTTTTTTTTTAAAAAAAGTTCTCCCTTAATTGTCTTTTGTTAGAATATTTTAATCTCAGCAACAGGAAACAAAACCAAGACTTAGTCCATGAAGAAACCTTGGACCAAGTATACAACATAGCAAGATTGACGTTGATGCTGACAGATGGGAAAGCTTGTGTCCCATTTCCTACCAGACATTATTTAAGACCGCAATGTTTTAATTCAGTGATACCATTGCCTTATCATTTGGAGCAACAGTAAGCTCTGTGGACTCTAGAATGCCTAGAGGAAGAGATGCAGACTCAGTATATCTAACGTTGGTTCATTGTATAAAAAGTGATAATAAGAGGACACAAATGTGTTGCCAATAAGATGTACCATACTGCTCTGATATATTTGCAATGGTCATTAGTTATTATTTGTAATAGAGATATTAGGCAGTATATAAAAATGCTAGAAGGAGAATCTACTTGCAAATTGCTCCAGACACCATAGGAGCTCAATAAATGTTTGTTTTCCCATTCCATTCTTCCTCTTTAAGTTATAATTACTTACTTCCATGTGAGTTTTCCCCAATGACTTGCAATTTCTGGGCAGATAATATTCATAAACCTTCATAACTATCCATCATATATCAGGTACCACTTTAGTCTTTATTGCTTTGGTTACATCATTTCTCTCCTACTTAAATAATACATGCAAGATGAGGGCCAAAGATCACCAGGGAATTTAGAGTATGTTATGCTAATCAAGTGACTTTCTTGTTAAATGTTCATTATCAGAGCCTGGGGGCATCTTCTTGGGAGATTCCGGATACAGTTTAATTTCTATCTGTGTCTCTCCTGAATGAAGACTCCCTGGGCGAAGTCCAGCCAGTAACTGCCTCATTAACATATCTAACACCACATGCAAATATCTACAGCCTCAGTGTGCAGGACTCCAAAGGGAATTTCTATCACTGGAATGAGCTACATTGAGGATGACAATCTTTTTAGTGTCATTAGGGTAAATGAGGTGGTAATGGAAGTACAGATTATAGCAACTTCCATAATTTATTTCACACTCCTCCATCAGGGTAGCTTTTACAAACAGCTAGCATCCTTAATTGAAATGTAAATGAATGATAAATTATAAAAAATGTATTATGAAAAGTAAAACATGGCCCAAATAAAAGATCAGAAATGAAAGGTTTTATAAAGTTGAGAAAATGAATCTGAAATGTTAATTGCCTGGCTGGGAATATCTCCCCCAGCCATCACAAGGGAGGAGTGAACGGGGAAGACTGCCTATACCCTGTGTACACTACTCTGGATGAAGGGGTGTGGGTGTCAGAGCCCTCCCCACTCACCCTCCTGAAGATCTAACCCAATGGATATGAGTACAGAACAGAGGAGAAATAATATCAGTGGGGGAGCCAGGGGAATAATGTTATGACCACAGGGACACAGTGCCCATTCCATGATTTTTTTAAATCCTTGTATAGATAAAAATAGCTTAAAACAAAAAGAGAAAAATATCCTTAGCAAAGTTAACATTTTATTGGCCATTTTTTTCCTTTATTATAAGAAATAGACATCATCTTTACCTAAACAGAATCTAAGATAAAGGAATTTACACTAGTTAAAAAACAGCATATGGCCTCAGTGTTCTTTAATTGCATACCATTTCTTCATAACCATGGGAGCCCACAAAGTCGTGATCTGTGGTATAGTGGGAGCTGAGAATCTGTGGTATTTTAGAAGCTGAGACCTGGGCAAGTTAGGAGCTGGGATCAGTGGTAAACTGGAGCTGTTCTTCATTAGAATTACAAAATTTTTTTGTAGAGAATGGGTTCTAAGAAGCAAGTTCTTGCATCAGGAATAAATTAAATTCTGGTCCCACTGCCAAACTGTCCATGCCATTTGACTGCCATACCTCAACTATATATGCCAGACTGCATTTACTGACCCTGGGAGTCCTTACTTCTCTGAGGAATGAATGGGAGACTGGGAAAAGGGGAGGAAAAGAAAATAGTGATGAGTATGTTAAAAGCAATTAAAATAAAACAGAATTACAAAATCTTCTACTATTTCTTTAGGGACAATGACAAACTTTGGAAGGAAATTATATTTCTTGTTGCTTTTAAGACAAATCACTACTAGTACAGTAGCTGAAACGAAGCAAAAAGCATGACAAATGCCAGTTCAGCTGGGCAATGGCAATGAGCACCTTTAATCCCACTACTCAGGAGGGAGAGGCAGGCAGATGTGTATGTTCAAGGTCGGCTGAGTTCAAGAGAACTGGGGCTACATAGAGAAACCCTGTTTTGAATCCCCCTCCCAAAAGACAAAAAATCAGCCAGGCCAGCTGAACACAGTCAGACTGAGGAGCTGGGACCAAGTGTTGACATGGCTACTATCTTCTGGAGACCCAAATATGACCTGATTTCTTGCTTCTGCATCTCATAGAAAACCCCTGTGCTATAGCCCTTTCTTTCTTTCTTTTTTTTTTTTTAGAAATACAAATAAGATTGCTACACATATATTTTCTTTGTGTTCAGCTTTCCCTATATATCCTTATTCAAGGTCTCTTCCCCCTCCCAACACATCTGTATATGCACCTGACCTTCTTTCTTCTTATTGTGAGTCGCAACCCTATCTCTGTCTTACCAGATCCTTGTGAAACTGTGGTCACCTGCACATTAAAAATTTTGATTTATTCCCAAATCTCTGGCATGTCTTCAAAGTCCTTCTAACAGTTGGTGAGACCATATTAATTAAAACCAGGTGTCCTTTGTTCCTCAGAGTTAGGAAAATTCACTGGTAGTTCTAAATTCTAGAAAACTTTGTGATTTTTATTTTGTTGTTTGGTGTCTGGTGTATGTTCATAAGCAGGTGTGCATGTAAAACTGTAGGGAAGGAGTTAGCGATTAAATTTTATCGTCATGTGACAATGTATAAAATAAGAAAAGACTATGCAAAGGCAACTAAAAACAAGAAGGATTAATCTACTGTCCCTTCAATAAAATGGCCTTGGTGAATAGAGAACATCAGTTCAAAACTATGCACATTCTCCATTTACCTCTTTGTAAACTTTATAAAATTGCTGTATATATTTCAAAAGACTCACAGTGCATTTTGTCACAAGTGCACAACTAGTTCGGAATCAGGTGACATTCGGGGATAGTACTGGAAAGAAATGTGCAAACATGATGCAGGTTCTTTAGTGAGTTAGGATTGCTTTGGACTTCATTTTGAGTATGCTGATACCCGAAATTGCTTGATATTATTTATGACTAACTGAAGCAATAGATGCTGAAATTTCAGTCTTTAGAATGTGCACTTTTTTAAATAGTCCTTGACAGAAGATTTAACTCTGTGATAACTTTGGAGGTAGATGATTTTTGTCTGATTGTAGATTTTGCTTTTACTTACTGATCACATAATATTGAACACATTGCCTTACAACTGTCTCTTTGATTTTCTATTTATGACATAGACTTGTCTTGGGGATTTGTGCTGTCCTTAGTTATTGTTGTAGTCGCTGTTACAGTAAGAATCTACCTTTGAAAGGAAACTGCACTGTCAAAGTCACGTCTTCAGAAAGCATCAGTGGCTTCTTTACTTTGGCCAGGTTGTAGAAAACAATGAGACTAAAGAGTGAAACAGGGATGTTCTCCCCTACAGAGAAAATAGGGATGAAGGTCTGAGGCCAAGTACAGGATGCTTGAGAGAATAGAACTAATAGAATGATTGAGCTGGGATGCGTCACCTCCTCTTGTTTCATTCTTAGTCTCAGAGTCACACCTCAGTCCTTCAGGTTAGAACTAAGTCACATACCTGATTCTCTCATTTTCTTTCACCTACAGACAAAAGGTTAGGAGGCTTTTCAGGTAATCATGTGAAGCAATTATCCTAAGAGGACCCTCTAACCTTTCCCATGTCTAGTCAACTATGTAAGACAGGTAGCTAGATAGATTAGATAACAGATGGATAGACAGAAAGGAAAACAGATGATAAATAAATACAAAAAAAGATGCAAAAAAATAGAGAGAAGAGTAGAGTAGGAAGTAAAAAAGAAAAAGAAAAAAAATAAACGAATCTAATTGTTCTTTCTTAACCCAAACCAATATAAATTAGTATTTCTTCCTTCTCCCATTCCCTTTCTCCCTCCTTCCTAATTTCTTTGTAAGGAAAAGTTGGATAGTTTAATTGAATTATCTATTCAGTGAATATAATCTAAACTATAGAGAAGAAAGAGATTAAATATTTTCCTTTTGTAATTAGCAAATAGAACCACAACCACCTTGCCTACTGCACATTTTTGGAAGTATTTTTCCTTGGCTGCAAGGCTCCTTTTAGATTTTAATCTTATTAAGCAGTTTCATTCTCTCATAAAACATTTTGCATATTTCCTTTGTTGCATTCTAAATCTGATACATTCAGAAGAGTCTCTGATATGCTAGATAAACTCAGAGAAAAATATCCAGCAGTAACCTCTTATTTTCCCACTGTTCTGCAGCTTTCTTGGGATAACTGGTTCCCCATGCATCTAAAGGTCCCCTTCCACCTGGAGGTCCTTCCTTCCTTCCTTCCTTCCTTCCTTCCTTCCTTCCTTCCTTCCTTCTTTTCTTCCTTCCTTTTTTATTTCTTTCTCTTCCTTCCTTCATTTCTTTCATTCTTCCTATCTTCCTTTCTTTTTCTATACAACTTTTCCACTTAAAATCTGCCACTGGGGCTAGCTGATTCTTATATATGATGTCTCAATGGTTTATAAACAGTTTCTTTGTGAAATTACTGCTCATATCTTTGGAACCTTTTATAATATCACCACTGTTGCCTATTTTGTAAGCAAAAGCAAAAATTGGTTTTAAAAAAGTATAATTTACATACCATAACATTCACTCTTTAACAATTTGAACATTTTAGTCTATTCTGAGGGATGCGTATCCCTCCACAATACTTAGTTTTGCCATCTCCATCACCCAGGAGTCTTCCTAATTATCACCTATTCCTAGCTCCTTGAAGTTAATAACCTACTGTCACTAGATTTTTTTAATTCTAAAAATTTTAATAGAAAAGAATTATAGAAAATACCCATGTGCCTAGCTCCTTTTTGTAGACGTTTCCAAAACTAATTTATAGTACATAGTGTATCAATATTTTTATTTACATTATAAATGAATATTATTCATGTCTACTGCATGTATAGACTACATTTGCTTATCAGTTTCTTAACTCAGACATTTTTCTTGAGTTATTTTTTAGTCTGGTGTATAGTGATTTTTTTAGACATATGTATAAATCATTGTAGGGCCACATAATTTTAATTCTTTGGGGCACTAGACAGCAGTGCAATTTATGTGCTTTGCAGTAACTCTGGTGATAATTTTGAGATGATCTGCAATTCTGAACAGTCCCTAAAGTTCAGTCGGGCTCATGGATTAGGTTCCCAGACATACCTGTGAGAGCTTTAGCTTCAGAAATTGGATTCTGAACAGGGTTGATCTGCAGAACTTGTGACCCTCTGGCTCTAGTTCTTATTCATCTTCTTGTCCAGATTTGATAGGGCTTGGAATGCTCTGGGGGTGAGGTAGCTCCAAAACAAAGATGTATATACCCGTGACACAATTGCTGATGTTTTACCATGAATGAATTATGAGGGAGAATCTCTTAAGATTGATAACCAAAGTCTTTTTGTGTATAGAAAGAGCTTTACAAACTGATAATCATATACTAAAATACTGTGAACTGTTTTTAAGTTTATTAGGCTATACTTTAAATTTCTATAATTAATAAGATATTAATATGTAAAAGAAATGGGTAATTTCCTAAATGGTTACCTTTACCAAGTTATATGAATATACAGATATACAACTGAAATACACTCACAATCCCCAAAGAAATGGAATCAGTCTTTAACAGTCTCCCAACCAAACAAAGCCCAGAGCAGGAGGATTTCGGCAAAGAATTCTAGCAGACATTTTAGCAAGAGCTAACAGCAGTTTTCTTCAAATTATTCTACAAACTATAAAAAGAAGGAAGATGCCCAACTCCATTTTTATGAGGCTACAATCACCTGATACACACCTGAAATCATGAAGAATTCCATCATGAAAGAAAACTAAAAGCAAATTTCCCTTATTAACATAAATATAAATTACTCAAAAATACTTGCAAATCAAATCCCAGAACACATAAAAAAAAATTCACAACAACCATGCAGGCTTCACCCAAGAGTTTATTGATTCAACATGTTAATATAAGTCAATGTAATCAATAAAGTAAAAAAATGCAAAGAAAAACATTATCTGATAATTTCAATTGATTCTGAAATAGCCTTTGACAAAATATAACAGCCCTTCATGACAAAAGTATTGGTAAATGTAATAATACAGAAAACATACCTCAACATAACAAAGGCAATCTACAGAGAAATATAAGAGAAAATGATATCCTAAAATTCACAGGCAAATGGATGGATTTGGAGAATATCCTCCTGAGCGAGTTATCACAAATTCAGAAAGATCAGCAGGGGATGTACTCAGTCACTAATGGACTTTAAACAAAAAGCAAAGAAAACCCAATCTGCAAACCACAACCATGGAACAACATGGGATCTGAAACACCTTGAACTGGCACCTTGGAGCTCATTTTTTCCAGAGGAACACCTGACCCAGTCTTGATATTAGAATGAGGAAATCAAACATGCCTGGAGTGGATGCTGAACAAATCTACCTTGGAACCTCCTGCCCTTTCTGGGGAGGAGATGAGGGGATGTGGAGAAGAGAGAGTGACCAGGAGGGGTTGGGAGGGGGAAGGGAGTTTGAACAATGGGATAAATGGATAAAAAATGAGACTTTATTAATAATTTTTTGAACTTTTAAATCCTGGCAAGACTGAAAATCTTTGATATATGGGTATTCTGGAATAACAAGATAGTTATTTTGTTGTTTTGTTTTTTGAGACAGGGTTACCTGGGTCAGCCTGGCCTTTAACTCACTCTATAGACCAGGCTGGCCTCCAACTCAAAGAAATCTGCCTACCTCTGCTTCTTCTCAAGTGCTGGAATTAAAGGTATGCACCACCACCAGGCCAATATAGCTTCTTTTGGTTCAGAGGCTGAGTTTAGATTCAAGAACACTTTCTTGTTATGAAAATGATATGCATGGAAGGCCTTAGAAGTCATTGGCTAATGGGATTAAATCGACGAGATAAGTAAGATTATGGCAAAATGCATGAATATATCCCACAGGATATAAACAAGACATCAAAACAGCATCCCCCTTCAATATTCAACCGTGCCATGCACTTGGATGCTTTCATTTTGCATCCTTAAGTTGACTTAGTTTGTACTTCTGTTTATAGTTAGTCACTAAATCCATTTTGGCTTGGTAGATTCACATAGCTGGAAACATATCTATGCATTTAAATGTTTTATAAAAAATTGATTAACCTTTTTACAGTTGTCACAATTATTTTATTTTCACTTCAAATATGATTCTGAGACTTCTTTTCCATTATGCTGAACTTTTAAAGTTTTTAAGTTACATTTAGATGGAGAGAGAGAGAGAGAGAGAGAGAGAGAGAGAGAGAGAAGAGAAGAGAATATTGCAGGAACTGGTTTTATCTCAAGTCCCAGGGTCTAACTCAGGTTATCAACTTGTCTTTGAGTGCCTTTCCTGGCTGAACAATTTCTCTTGCTTCCCAATTTAGGGATTTGAGAAATCATCTAAAACATTGCTGCTGACATATAATGCTAATTTCTGTTAAGCATAACAAATTATTTTGGAGTTAAAGAAAAATTGATATCTAATTTCTGTGCACATCAGGTGTTCAGAGAAAAGAATATCTATGCTCCGGAAAGTGGTATTTAATTTGCTGAATTGGTCAGGAATTTAGGTCTGTAAAGGGCAGGGGACTTATGGAAATGATTTAAGTGACATGAATATAGTTCCTTCATTAATAAAAATTAACTGAATGAGTGGATGATAAAGCCACTAGAGACAATAGTGTTGGGATGTATTTTGCTGAGGAGGGCCATGCACAGCAAGACTTCCCTTTGCATCAGCACACACTAAGCACATACTGTTCTACTTCAGCTTCCCAGATTCTATTGTGAAGAGGCTGATAAGAATTGCAACTGTGTATCATGCATAATCAGGAATCCTGTCTTTGTGTTCCTGTTGGTTATAAAATGTTCTTCGTACTATAAACCAGAAAGTTTCTTTTGTAAAGTAATTTGATTTATTTTACAACATTGGAGTTCAAGTAAACATCTTTTATGAATTCTGAAGGTTTCACCTGCGTGAGTCCAGGACTTGTCAACCTGAATTTCAGGATAGACATGCTACTTCTTAATAGGGTTGCTAGTAAAGCCTGATAGGTAGACATTGATGCATGCTAATTGGAAACCTGAGCACTGTGCAAAAATAGCACAGTGGATTATGATCCTCAGATCCACTTTATGGGCTTTCTTGAATACTAGGACAGCAGCATCTTGAAGGATCCAGTAAGTGGCAAGATGCTCATTATTTTCATATAGCCATATTAATAAAGGCAGATTTGTATAAAACAATGTCTTAAATGGGCAAAACATCTCAATTTAGTGATACCATTATTCTATAAAGACATATGCATGTGTCTTTTATATTTTTATATTTATGGTTGTGAGCCTAGCCTTTAACGGCTGAGCCATCTCTCCAGCCCGTTATATTTTTAAAGCAATTTAAATTTACTATGATAATTCTATTCACTTATATCGTGTTTCTTGCTCATATCCAAACTCTCACATTCTTTCCTCTTTGACTTTCTCAATATTTCATTCTCCTTCCTTCATGTCATTTTTTATATATATTACTAATAACCCAGTTCATTCAGTTCGTGCCATCCACAGGATTGTATGCAACTAGCCAGTGGCTCAGTCTTGAAGAAAACTGGCTCTCTATCTCAGCATCCATCCATTTCCAACAGTGTGTGAGCCTGAAATGGAGTGTCCTGAGGCTGTTTCTCATCTGGACTGGATGCTGATCAGCTTGATCATGTGCAGGACTCTTCTTTAGGTGACAATAGGTGCTGTAACCTTATTAATCCAATGGTAACCATATTAATCCAACTAATATGGAGGTGTAATAAAGCATGCCTTCACACTCCTCATTCTCCTGCCTCATTCTTCTAAGTGCTAGATCATGAATATATCACCACCTGTGGCTGGGAGAATGTATTTTAAAAACCTATGATTTTAGAGATTTCTCAGGAGCCTACCAAAATTCTGAGTTTTCATTTCAGAATCTTAAATATTAATTTCCTTTGTGCATTTGGAGGCTATATACTGAATCCTGATAATTAATGACAAGAAAAATTATCCACAACAAGAATGTGATACCCAAAAAAGAAAATCTAGAGAGACAGGAATATCTCTCACAAAGATCCATATACTGAAGTCACTAAAGGCAGGCTTGTAGATTCAAAGTTTGTAGACTTCTGTGTTTGTCTGCTTGTATTGCTAGTTGTAGCACGAATTCTAATTGGTCTTAATAATAAAAACCCAGAGCCAAACATCAGAGTAAATGCTGAAAGATCAGAGGAGCCACCCAATAAAAGACTTCTTACCTCCACTGAATTCTCAAATCAAAGGGGCCTAAGCTCTTGTCTCCTTCTGTTTTATATTTCTCTCTATCCTCGGCCATATTACTTCCTGTCTCCCATTCTCTAGTGCTGTAATTAAAGGCGTGTGCCTCTCAAGTACTGAAATCAAAGGCATGGGATCCCAAGTTCTGGGAATAAAGGTGTGAGCCTCCACTGTCTGGCTCTCTTTCTCTTTTAGACTGGATCAACCTTGTGTGGCTCAGGTGGACTCCTGATATTCCTGCTTCCTTCTCCCAAGTGCCTTATGAGATTAAGAACCACCACTGCCTGACCTCTATGGCTAAGTAGTGGCGAGCTCTTCCCTCTGATACTCAGCAAGCTTTATTTGTTAGAGCACAAACAAAATATCACCACAGGTAGTCATTCCATGTAAGTCACACATTCTCATCTGCAGGATTATAGATGAGACTATGCAAGCAGAACTTGGGTTCTACGATTTATCTCTTTAAAAGCCTGGACCTCCCATTAAACCTGAGAAACATACTGCATGAGAAACAAAATATTTTGAAGTGTCCTAATGATGAAAAGAGCCCGGGATTCGAATTTAATCTCAGTTTCTTGGTTCTTGTCAGGCAGTGTTGTGTCTTTCCTGGTTACCAAGCTTTGATCTGCATTCCTCATAACATTTTTAAAGAAGACAAAATATTTTTCTGTGAAAATATTAATAGTATATAAATTTCAATTATTGTCCTTTTGAAATTAATGTCTATGAATTTGAAATTGCATTGTTCATACTATTGGGATATGTGAGTATTAGAGAGTTGGGCATTTTGGGGTTTGACTTTCTTCATTCTGTAGAGCCTAACATATTTTACTATAGAGTTTTAGTCTTAGTAATGTATACAATTCAACCCACCTACAGTATATGTACTGTTTTCTGGATGTGCTATGTGTTACTGAACAGTCACTACTCAGAATGTAGTATCTTTATTTATTTTTTAAAAATATTTTTATTCTTATTTTATGTGAATTGGTGTTTTGCCTGCATGTGTAACTGTGTGAGGGTGTCAGATCTTGGAATTACAGATAGTTGTTAGCTGCCATGTGGATGCTGGGAATCGAACCCAGGTCGTCAGGAAGAATAATGCTCTTAACTGCTGAGCCATCACTCGAATGTAGTATCTTTAAATAACAGTAGGTTTACTCTGCACATGACTATGTGCGTTATTTGGCCTGAGATCTGCTGTGTGGTTCTTCCCTATGCCCTTGTTGGAAGCTGAGCTGTGTGGCTTGAGGTACCATCATTCCAGAGCTCAGCATTTCTTGCCAGATGCTAGCTGGTGTTTCTCTGATATTTCAGTTAATGATCCCAAGCTGAAATGATGTCCTTAGGCATCACAGGAGTGTGAGTGGAAGCTGGAGAGCCAACTGAGACCAGTGCTTAAGAGGCACAGAGCATTACTTCTTTCTTATTGGACAGAATAATTTATAACATAAAGCCAGATGCAAAGAAAAGAGAGATCATATCTCCAGGAAAGCAATGAAGTAACATTGAGGAAGGATTTGCAGATGGGGGATGCGGTATCTTGTGTCACTTATATAATTTATGACATCCAATGAATGCCAGCTCTGTCTGTGATTACAGCCATAAACTTTCAGCTTAGAATGAGAGGAAACATGGAAGGTACTGGTTACTACTGTAAAAATGAGCTCATTCTTGGAATAACTACCTGTTACCATAATGTCTGAATAAGTTAGTGTAGTGTTCATATGCCCCAGGACATGTCAGCCCAAACTAACCTGAGTACATGAAGATAAAACTAAAAATAACGGACACACCAAGCACTTACTGTATGTCAGAGGCAATTCTAACATTAATATGCATTAACTTAACCCTCATAACAATCTTAGAGTGGGCATTGGGTATTGTGATTTATTTACATTTACTCTATGAAAAACTGAGGCACAAATAAATGAAGGGGCCCTCTCAAAATCACACAGACTGTAAGTGCAAACTAATCCTTCATCAAAAGCCGTCTGGCTTCAGATTCTTTTTTTAACCTCTTTATAAGGGTCAAGAAGAGCTTACAGTGGAGCATCCCGGCAGATATTAGACATCTTCCAGGTAAAATGGGATCGCGGTACTGAAGCAAGCTAAAGAGAGAAACAAGCAACTAGAAATGCATGAAAGATGGATGCATATAGAAATAGCAAGACTCAGAAATTTCAAGAAGTTAGCCATTGTCTCTTGGCCATCACATTTTTAAAAGTTTTTAAACAGATAAAGTATAAATTCTCAAATCTAGTCACATCGACATACGTGTGTGTGTGTATGTGTGTGTGTGTGTGTGTGTGTGTATGTGTGTGTGTTTGTGTGTTAGTGTGCATGCTCATAGGTGCTTGCAGATACCAAAAGGATATCCATTGGCTTCTTAACTCACTCTTATTTTTTGAGACAGTCTCTCACTGAACCAGAGGATTACAGATTACACTAGGCTGTGTCGCCAATCAGCTCCCCAGATGCACCTATTTCCATCTCCCAAGTATGATGTTATATACACCTGTAGTCATGACTAATTTTTATATAGGCATTGGATATTTGAACTCAGGTCATTTTTCTTTTATAACAAATACTCTTACACACTGAGCTATTTCTTCAGACTTATATTCAACTTTTAGTATATATTGTACAACTGGTTTTATGCTCTGCATGAAACTATAGCTGTTTGTATAGTAATCTATTTGTAATAGATGCTAGCATTTAGAGGCTTCTTAGCCCACACACAGCTGGGAAGAACTATTATCACTTTGGTGCCATTGAAGTCTTACTGTATGTTATTGTTACTTTTGCACCTTTGACCTCATTGTGTGTTATGATGAGATAGAAAAGTTACTTTACTTTTTGTAGTAGGGAAAAACTTTTGTTGCAAGCTTGCCCATTTCTTGCTTGCTTGATCTCATTCACAGATTAGTTTTATTTCTGGTAAGGATTTCAAATCAGAAATTTAATGCATATGAAATTTAACATTCAGAAAAAATGCCATGGCTCATGAGTTGGAAAAAGTTTTAAAACACACATTATGTATCTAAATAAATTCATTTTCCAAGTTGAAATAAAATGAGTCAATAATGTGAACAACAGCAAAATATTACGTGATTACTGAATGTACAGGGTCCCAATTTTCATGAGATAAGTTTTTTCTTTATTTTTTTTATTTTTATTTATTTTATTTTACATAGGTAAAAAAACTATTTTCTAAAAAAAATAAAATAAAATAGAATACAGTGACAAGCAACAAGAAATATGTATGCTATTGTGTAGAATGAATAGTTTTGAGATCGAATGAACAGCAGAAGCCTATATTAAATATAATTTTCACATCCCAATGTTTTGCAGCTTGGGTGTTCTTGACTTTTTAAAAAAAATATTCCACTAATGAATGAGTACATCCCCTGCTTATAAATTCCTAAAATTTGTTTTCTGGGAGCTAGGGAGATAAATCTGTGAGTACTATGCCTGCCATGTAAGAATAAGGATCTGAGTTCAGATTGCCAGCACCCTCATAAAACTGTCTTCTGGCATAAACCTGTGACTGGGAGGGGGATGATCCTCAAGGAATGCTGGCTAGCCAGCCTAGCCAAAATAATGTGGGTTCAGGGTAAACTCTTATCAAAATAAGACAGACAGTCAGACAGACAGACAGACGCACACACACTCTAAAAGTGTTCCCTAGGGAAAACAGAAGCATACAGAAGCAAGATATACCCAGGAAGCTGTGTGAGCCAACGAAGTATCTGCAAATACCTTTTCAGTATACAATGCCTTCTAAGCTCCACAGCACTGCTATCAGAGTGTCCATTCTATGACTTTTCAATGGTAAATGCTTCTACTTTAACATGTTATCATTTCCTAACACAAGACTCTACAATCAACTAAGATTAGAAGAGATTAGAGAACATTCTTTACTCAATAGTAACCAAACTTTACTATTTGTAACTGTAACCCAAATCAGACACATGTTGGGAACAAAATTGACGTGCTGGAGTAGTAGCATCCTGTCCTAGCATTAACCCAGGGCAGGGGAATGAAGGAAGAGAGTTCATGGGGAGACATGACAAGACAAGACAGCTCAGGCTACATTCTCAAGAAATCTTTGAACTTTGGACCTATTGAAGATCAACATGTGGGATATAGATGCATCATCAAGATTATTTTCAGGATCAGTATAGGATTCAGTTATGTCTGCTCAGCCCAGAGATGGCCCAGCAATTACTAAACAGCAAAGTTGGGGATGATGAGCTGGGAAGGTTGTAAAATGAGAAGCCAGGGTGTGCTGGTTTTCATAGTGATGACCAACTCTGGAGAGGACAAGTGAATGGGAGGGAATTATTTATTTTGATTTTCAGTTTCTGAGGTTTCCCGCATTTTTGATTTGGTGATACAACTCATATATGGTGTACAGGAAGCAGAGTATGGAGGAAAGTGTGTTCTACCTAGATCTCTCCCTTCTCTTTATTACATTTAGTCTGCCAGCACACTGAGTGGTGGTCTCCACATTTAGGGTGGGTCTTACTCTGGGTTGATATCCTCTGAACATACTGTCATAGGTACAGCTGGAGAGGTACAGTTCAATAATCTCCTAGATATGTCTCAAGATGAACCTTTGCTCTTCATGTCTACCAGCCAGAATCACAGTTGTTAGACGGGAAAAGGAAATTTGCAGCAGGTAGGTACATGCTAGTTTTCAGGTGTAGACAGTGAATTCATTGCTGAAAACATCTTCAGCAATTATTATGGATTTTTTCTTACACTACTGATAATTTCTTTTATTTCTAATTCATCTGTGTGGGGTATGTGTGGTGTTCAGTTTTGTCAGCTTCAACGTGCTCAGGTCATCTAGGAAAAGGTTAGGCCAAATGAAAAGTTGTCTGCATCAGATTGGCATTTCAGTGGGTATTTTTCTTTTTTACAAAATGATTGATGTTGGAGGACTCAGCAAAGCTGTGCTATCCTGGACAGGTGATCTTGAGCTGTATAATAAAGCAGGATGAGCAAGGCGTGGGGAGGACAATTTTCAGTTTTCCATCTTGGTTTTTGTCAGTTCCTGCTTCTAGTTTTATGTCCTGACTTCCTTTCTTGATGGTCTATAAGCTATAAGACGAAATAAGTTTTTTCTTCTCTAGGTTATTTTTATCCTTGTGCTTATCACAGCAAGCAAACAGCATGATTTGAAGCTAAAACTGTTGTCTCTGTGCTATTTCCTTCCATGTTATCTGTCTTATTCTGTCATGTCTCTATTATTTATCTATATCTACCTTTGATTTATCTCTCATTTATCATGTGTGTGTATGTTTTATTATTTGTAGCTAGACTATGGATCATTGTGACATATGTATCATACATACTACATGCTACACATAACATATGTGTTTACCATAAATTTGATGTATTGTTACAAATTGCTTTTACATGTAATACTGGAGCACTTCACAGAACATGTACATGTGTAGTATTAACTCCCTGTAGTATAATATATACCACATAATGTGCCTATATAATTTTCATTAATGTACTGTAGCTTTGAATAACAATGTCCCCCATAGGCGCCTGTGTTTGAATATTGGTCCCAAGTTGGTAAAAGCTGCTTGAGAAGGATTAGAAGGCGTGGCTTTGTTGTGGACTTTGAAATTTCAAAATTTCAGGTCATTCCCAGTGTTTCTCACTGCCTTTTTGTTCTGTCTCAAGTTATGAGCTATTCACTACCCCTCTATCACCCTACCTACCTGATTCCTACCATGCCCCCATCCAAACCCATCATAGACATGAGTTTTCACCTGAAATGATGAGTCTTAAACATTTCTTTTGTAAGGTGCCTTGGTTATGGCGTTTTATCAAAGCAATAGAAAATAGCTAAGATATGTATACACACACACACACACACACACACACACACATATATATATATATATATCAGCATATCCATGAATGTGTTAAAAATATTTTGGGCTCCTCCAAATTTATATTTCAGTTTGCTAAAGCTCATAGTACCTGAATTTTATGTTACCTTGCTTACTGAAGGAAGGATTACACATAATTATTTTAGTGGGTTCACTTTTCTGTTCTGGCACTCATATTATGTCATATTTATTTTATTTATTTGATGCTGATTTTCAAATTTGCTTAACACTGTTTGAGAAACTATTTTTTCATTCTGTTCCTTTTAGAGTTTGGAAATATTTATTTTACAGACCTGATATAGGTTCTGTAGATGTAATTCATGTTTTCTGAAAGAGTCATGTATGGTTTTAATGGCTGAGCATCTACCCAATTCCATGTCACACGATCTAAAATTAGTACCACATTCTGATATGGTTGCTTCATTTTCCCTAAACTGCCTGGCTCTACCATCCACCCTAGAAGTTTCTTCTTTATGGATTGTGGGGAGCCCAGCCCCAATATAACTACATAATAGCTCCTACATCTACAATTCTGAGAACATGGAAGAAGAGAAAATAGATTTTAAGAACCAGAATACCAGGAAGTCTGCCAGTAAACCAATCTTTCCTAGAAAATTCTGCATAAACATGATCAAAATGAAAATATCAATGGGGATGTTAATTTGAAAAGGATACTCTTTCATGGAGTTTAGGGCCCCCAGACAAAGAATTCCAGAATACTAATAACTGCTTGGAGAAGAATTATTAGCTTCTTTAAGACATAGGCCCTGTTACTGATTCCCCAATGCAGAGTATTCAGCTGTCAATCCATATGTACACAAATATAAAAACAGATCCAGAGGCTATATTTAAGTGTTTGTGCATGCATGTATGCACATGTGTGCACACACACTATGTATGTAGTAATCCGAATCAAAGAAAACAAGGCTATCACCTTGAGATGAGGTATAAGAAGGTTTCAAGAGAATGTATCTGGAAGGTACTGGATGGAAGACAGGGAGGGGATAGTGATGTAAATTCAGATTTAATTAAAAGTGTATTGTAAAATGTTATAAATTATGGTTGTGCATAAATTTTGTGATTAACACATGGTGTTATGAATTCCAATTCCTACTATAAATTTTGCTTAGCTGCTCAATCTTTCCATCCCCGGTTTTCTTGTATTTAAACTGCAGTAGATTAATACCTTTCTGAAAAAGCTACAATGATTTAAATGTGGAATGCTGCATGAGGTACATGGCTGTAGTATATGTTTTTTACTTTTCTGGCCTAGCATTGAGGTTCTGACCTGCCGCCCCACAGAAACACACAGACACTTATATTAATTATACTCTGCTTGCTGATTTACCTGGGACTCAGGCATATAACCTGCTAACTCTTTACTCATACCCTAACCCTAACCCTAACCCATGATTCTTATCTTGTTTAGCCATGCAGCTTGGTACCTTTCCTCAGAGAAGAATTTCAACTTCTTTCCTCTGCATCTGCTGTTGCCTCATTGTGGTGTCATTGTGATATCTCTCTGGTTTCTCTCTGGCATCTCTGTTCTGTTCTTCCTGTTCCCAGAGTTTTCTTAATCTGGTATCCCTTCCCACTTCCTGTCTGCCTTTGACTAAACAGAATTTTTATTAAACCAGTAGGCAGGACAGTGTTTTACAATGTAACAACATAATCCCACTACACATGGCCTGTTTAGTAAACAAACAAACAAACAAGCTAATTCATCATAATTTTAAAATTTTAGTTTCAACTTTCATATTTATTATTACAAACTTGCCAAAGCCATTTCTAAAATTGGAAAATTTAAGATATGAAATACCATAGATATGGAAGCATTACAAAATCTTACTCAATGTCAGGAGAGGTCTCCTGGGTTGAAAAAAGTTACTGAAGTTCTACTGTTGTTCTGGATGTCATCTGATCCTTCATAGGTCGCTGGAGTAGATCCAATCCAATGTGACTGGCATTCAGAAGCAAAGGAGTACTTTGAATATCAAGATTGGCCTGATAATGGAAAGGCTGTGCAGAAACAGGGGAATCTGGCCATGAAAGATGTCTCAGGAAGGAGGTGGTACATTTTCAGATCTCAGAATACTTTCAACTACCAGAACTTTGAAGAAAGCCTCCTTCAACTCCATTTGAACACCTATGGCAGGAGCAGGGCCCTGTCCTAAGTCACCTGAACTTAATGCATATGGTTATGCTTATATTACTGTTATTAAACTTGAATGTCCTTTTCACATTTGCCATGTTTCTATGTACCATACGCACCACCACCAATGTGAATTTTATAAAATGCTTGCTCTCCACATTTCTGTGTGTTTAGAACTTAATCCTGCAGATCTAGCCTGTTACTAAACACTAATGTTAGAGGCTCCTCTTGACTAAACTTTGCCTACGAGATCAGTGCTTCCTTAGAACTTTGATTCTTTACTCTGAACCATTTGTATTATGAATTCTAATGTCTATAGTTTGTTTAATGTGTTGTGAACTGTGAAAAGAGGGTCTCATTGGTCTACTTTCTCCCCAGCAGGAGGTAAGATGAAGTAGATAGTAAATCCACCTTACTATTTTTAGTCCTCAGAGTATGCTAACTTGAAACTTGCTCTGCTAGTCCTCTGAAGGAAGCACAATTTGTCAAACCGGGTAGTACCTACTTCAGTTCTCCCAGAGGCTGAGACAATAAAATTTATTTGAACATTATTTTTCTTTGGATGAAATAATTGTTTAGACTTTGGCTTTATATGTAGTGTGGGTATCTAGAGACCTCACTGGCGGTACCACCTGCTGCTAAGGTATGAAAATGTTTCTAGCAAGCCTCTTAGTCCTGGCCCCAACAGAATTCCATATAAACCTCATCTGTCCTGCTTCAATGAACCCTCCAGAAAACATGTTGCTTCTTATGAGTTATTGACAAAGGATTAGCCTACCCAGCTTACTCGGGGGGTGGGGGTCCTCTTAATCTGAACATGGAGTCTTATGCTCTGTTCTGTGCTTATTATATTTTTGCTGTTGATGTTCTTGTTGTTGAAGATAGACAGTCCCAGGTGTCATTCTCTGTGATCTTTCCAGCCCAAAGTATGGGCTGCCATGCATGGGGCTCATGAGTGAGTGCTCCACCCTAGCTACAATTTTGATATCTCTGAGCCCCACCCCCAGATACAGAAGATCATTTGGCAAATTGGCACATACCAGGCTATGACCCTTTACCATTCAGAATATGGGAGGGCAATTTGAGCATGAGCAAGACTTATTCTTGCTCCCTGAGATACCAGTGTGTAATAGTGAAGTTTTCCTGTCTTCTTGATCTTTCATGTACATCAGCTAGTATTCTGCTCCTTTTATCTCTCCTAATGTTTAAAGCTGTATTCATTTCCCTATGCTTTATCTGGAAACAAAGACATCTCCAGCGCTCAAAGCACGGAAGAGCAAAAGCCAGCATTTAGAGTTGTGATTAGAATATTGAGTCTAATTAAGTTCACACTTTTTTCTCATTTCTCTAAACAGAAAAATCAATAAGGGATCTGTGGCCCCTTTAATGGAGATTAAATGACCATAAACAGGCTTTGCTACTTTGGAGGCTGAGACACTGGTTATGGTGTTAATTAAAGGCATTTATTGCCTTGTGCTTCCCCTTCTACATGCCTGCTGGCGGAGCATCCTCAGCAGGTGGAGCATCCTCAATAGTTGCCCCCTGGCTAAGCTTCATCAGATGACTGTGGTGGTGCAGTGATGCAGGCTTCCCTGGAATTCACCCCCTCCTTATGCAGTGTCCCACATGATGGCCCTGAGACCTTCCATTGATTTTTTTTCTCATTCCAAGGTTTCTACTTTTGAAAAGGTTTTCTTTATCATTCTAACTAAACTCTCTCCCTTGTCACTTTGTATCTCTTTTGGTGGCCAAACATGATTTACCTTGCACCCTCTCTGCTTCCTAAAATTTCTTTTCCAGTAAACAACAGCATCTGGGACCTAGTATTCCAACCCTAACATACACAGTTACCACTTTTGCAATGGCTTGTTTTAACTACCTTCCTTTAAGAAGGTTCAGGCATATACATCACACTTATTCTGATACTCTCTTTCTATGCTATTTGTTTTGGAGCCATCCTAGTATATAGAGGAGTTTCTTAAATATCACAGACAATGAAACCGATATAGTCATCTCCCTTTCAGGTATTTTTTTTTTTGTTTTTTACAATTTTCTTTTGAGAAACAGGAAACTTAAATCTTGGAATTAAGCACATACTACTCTGAGAGAAGCAGCATGGATGCAGCTGGTCATGACTTCTGAAGATCAAGTCTTCAGCTATTCTGCAGTAGAGGTGAAGAGACAGACTCAAAAAGCAAAGGAGACAAAGTCTATTAATTTTGGTGATGTTAAGCTACCATTTTCTCTTAGAAGAATCATTTATCATTAACCAAATGGATGCAAAAATGTTATCTTTCTTGACTCATGTTAAGCCCAAGAGATGAGGTTGCCACGTGTGATGCATAGAAGAAAGGTTAACCGTCTCTCCTGAAAATGAATACTGTATATCAGCCTCAGATTAGTTTTTCAAAGCATCGATGATGGGGTTTACATACTCAGATTGGGAAGACAAGGTTTATATTGTTCTGTGCCCCTGCTCCTCCTAGAGGGACTTCTTCTCCCTCCAGGCCAACTGAGAATGACTTAATTACCATTGTAGGAAAGTTTTCATTGTCCTCTAAGCTGATCAGTGTGCCCCTGAGATGTCTGATACTTTAATTAAATTAAGTAATCAGTTGGTCCTTAACAAAAATATCTGAGGTAAAAGAGTAGGTAACTTGCTCCATTGATGATGAATGGTCAATAGGAAGTCATTGGTATTTTGGGATCAAGTTTCCCTTAGCATTTTTTTTTTCAAGCAAGAAACACCAATCTATTAATGTGAGAGCCGCCATAGGGTACTGAGGTCCTAGTAAACTAGATTCACAGAGGGGAAGCTGAAGTCTGACTGCAAAGTTTCTAGGAGTTAAGGAAGAGGCTTTCAAGTATTACTTATCTAGAATGGTAGGAATGAGTATTAATAATACTCTCTCATATAAGGTGTGTAATACATATTGAAAGTATGTGCCACAAAGTTGATCATATATCCATTATTTTAATGACTATCATTGCTCTAAGTTAATAAATGTATCAAAGGGCGGGTGTTCTAATTCAAATCAAAGTTTTATAATTCTAGGTAATATTATCACAATATTATTAATGAACATGTTTTTATATGAATATGGATTTACATGTCTGTTTGTGTGTGTGTCACATATTTCACACAAATGCATAAATGTGTGCATATGGAGGCCAAAGAACAAACTTTGAGTGACTTTTCTCAGAAGATATCTACTTGAGGGTTTTTGTCTTTTGGTTTTTATTTTTATTTATTTATTTATTTGAGATAAGGTGTCTTACTTGCCTAGAGTTTGTCAAATAAACTGGCCTGGCAGCCATAGGAGTTGGTCTATCTCTTCATCTCCAGCATCACTAGGATTACATCCAGCTTTCTTAAATGTGGGTTCTGCAGTTCAAACTTAGGTCTTCAGGAGTAAAAGGCAAGCCCTTTACTGACTGAACTACCTCCCTAGCCTTGAGACTATTTTTAATTCTGATTGTTTAATGTCTATTTATTTTATAACAATGAATATTCACAGGAATTATAGAAAACTTGTTAATATAATTCTAAGTAAATAGATGTTAAGTTCTTAACCAAGTGACATTTTGATGAAGAAGTTTGTGATTCAAAAAGGATTATTCCCCATATTATAACTATTCTGAAACATGGACACTTTCTACCATTCAGAGGTGAATCATCCTTACCCAAAGCTTGTGTACATTGTAAAGAGGGAAAGAATCAAATAGGAACCCAAATTGATGACTTTCTGTTTGTTCTTCAGATGATGCTAATAGATCAATCAGCCTGAAAGAATCAGTGCCTTTTTCAGGTAGCCAACCATCAATCAATCTCTTGATAAATTCTGCATACTTGCATGAATAACACTTATCTTTGTCATCTTCTTCAGAGTAATTATTATGATTTCTCATCTCAATGAAAAGCAATTAATGTCAGTCTGCAGAAAAAATAATTAAATAGAAACATTTCAAAAAATAATGTCACAACTGATTCTAGTTCTAATTGTGCTTGCTCCCAAATTTAGTGCACACTGCACATTAGTGGGTAAAAACAAACCATAAATTACTGTGTTTATGACATGCATTGCAGCATAGGATTGCATGCCAAATTCTTATGACAGGCATAAAAAGAATTATTCAGAAATAATGCTGTGTTTGGTGCCAAATTCAGTGATAATTTATAGCTGTCTGAATTTCTACACATTTCTCTTGGGTTTTTTGAATTTTACTGATTTCCCAGTGGTAGAACTTGGAACATCTGCTTGGGGGGAAATTAGGACACTTCCACCATGACCTTGTGGTAACTAACACAAAGGCCTTTTGAAATAGCTGTATGGAAACACAGTACTGTAAAAGTTTCATGTACACACACCCCCACACACATACACACACTTATCAAAAAGGATTTTAAATTGAATTACCCTAAAATAGAGGGCAGTCCCTGAACATGACATCATATGCTACCAAATAGAAACCCAAATGCCAAGAATGGGTTTGGGCTACTTGTTTTTACTTGTAGACCAGTGGGATCTTATAGAACCCTCCAAATTCCAGGCTATTGTTAATGTTATTGATCACCCTCCAGAGCTTGATATAAGATGCTGTTGCTTATGATACTATACTTAAATCATAGAATATGGGAAATCTTGCTAGTTCTCACCTGGAAGCTTCATGACTACTGGATAATATTCATAGTACTAAAAAACGCTGTTTATACTATTGAAGAGGAAAAATAATCACTAATCTTACCTAGTAATGAAACCTGTGAGCTACAATAATGACCCATCTGGCAAAAGTATGCCCTCTGGTGCAATAATGGTATGGATAACATAGGAGAAAGCAACTTCTTTATCATTTTATTTAAGGCTTGCTTCACAAGATGAAACCCAAGAACATTGGACTAAGAAATTATGGTTTGACATATCATAGGCCTTACAGAAGAATTTACTATTATTTTGCCAAATGGGCATAATATTAAGTTGACTTCTAGTGACTTAACATTATACAGGTATATTCATTCTTTTCATAACTCTCATCAGAGAAGCCTCTGTATATAGTAGAAGATGATCAACACTGAGTTCAATGACTGGCCAAGATGCAGATATTAAGAGGCCTCAGATTTCTCAGACTTAAATGGAACATATATATTATCTAATTTCCTCTCAAAACTTGGTGATCATTGTGAAAGATCATGTGGATCTTTCTACATCATAGGAATGGAAAAGAGTCTAAGAACCAAATGTGGTGGATGAATTCAAGGAAACTGTGCTTTCCATGCATAACATGGATCTATAAACTCATAGAGGCTGCGGTAACATGAAAGTGATTTGAAAAATGTCAGACTAGACAAGATCCCAACACAGAAGAGAGTTAGTGAAATCCCATGCCTAGCTAAGGGAGCTATCAACATTTGATCACTAAAGGGTTAAGAAAAGTCAGTTTTACTCAATGGAGTAACATTTGGTATATTGACTATACTCCAGTATATACTTCATGCTATAAATAGAGTACCAATACAATCTGTACTTGTTTATAAGAGACAGAGAGAGTGCATGAGGGGAGTCCTATGAAGTACATTAAATAGGGAGGTAGGAGAGAAACTGTGAGTAATTGGGGCAGAAAAATGAATATCATCAAAATATATTGTATAAATTCTTCAAAAGAAATAAAAAGAAAATCATTATTTAAAAATCCATTCCCCCAAAAAAGAAGGATCTAGAAATCTTAAAACATTCTGCTTGTCAAGATTTAACAAAGGGCACATGAAAACATGCAGAGATGATGGTGAACTTTTACATCTGTTGAGGTAAAGAGAGGTTTAAAGAACACTCAGAGTTCTTAAACTGACAAAGAAGGGTGTGTCATCTGTGCCTGGGGTGACTTATACCTAAGTGCCATATAGGCTTAGTGTGTGGGTCTTTTTTCAATGATATTGGAGCAATAATTGCATAACTCATTCTTGCTGTGGGAGTATGTTCTGGTACATTGTAAATATTTGTCTCTCCTGCTGGTTTAATAAAAAACTGATTGGCTAGAGGCAAATAGGAAGTGTGAGCAGGGCTACCAGACTAAGAAAACTCTGGGAACAGGAAGAGCAGAGCAGACATGTCAGAGAGACACCATGGAGACATCACAATGAGACAGCATCAGATGCAGAGGAAAGAAGTTGAAATCCTGCTCTGAGAAAAGGTACAGAACCAAATAGCTGAACAAGATATGAATTATGAGTTAGTTTGAGGGTAAAGAGTTAGCAAGTTTTATGCCTGGGCCCTAGGTGATTCAGCATAAAATTATTATAAACATCCGTGTCTTTCTGCGGGTTTGTGGGTCTGGACCACAGGCTGGTCAGACCAGAAACTTAATATTCCACATTCTTTGTATTATTTACTAATTACTCACTGTTTACTAAAATTACTTCCTGTGACCTTTAATATCATCATCTTACTTCTGTGCATACTATATTTTAATGCAGAGAAGCAAAGGGTTTGCAAGATTAGGAAACTCTCACAAGGTCTAAAACTGATGAGAGAAAGCTGATGTCAACCACGAGTGCATAAACTTCAGGGTTGATCTAAGCAACCATTGTTCTAGAGATACTTTTTAACTCTTTTGATTAGATGAGTATTTCATTGGTGTGTCAAAGTATCTGGCAACAGTAACTCTCAGAAGAAAAGTGAAAGCTCATCTTGGCTCACAGTTTGAGGGCACAGTGTCCCTCATTTTCTGTGTAGTACATGGCCTAGATGATGGGATGGCGCCACCCACACCCAGGGTGAGTCTTCTATCTTCAGCTACACCTCTTCATAATTTCCCTCATCGACATGCCTAGAGGGTTGTCTCTATCCTAAATCACAGTAAATTGACAAACTAGATTAACCATCATGCCTCCTTTTTGTTATTAAAGCCTTACTTTGATATTTATTTTACATATCTGCATGATTTGTCTGCGTGTATGTATGTGTACCATGTGCAGTTCCCAGTGCCTATAGAGGTCAAGGTAGGGCATGAGGTCTCTAGAACTCTAGGTTATGGTCAGTTGTGAACCACAGTGTGGGTGCCAGGAATTGAATCTGGTCTTTTGAAAAGAAAACCAAGAATTCTGAACTGCCGAGTCATCTCTTCTTCTCCCAACCATCACCCCTTCTAATGTGGTTAGCATCTTTCTTGTTCTACAACTAGTAATGCAGATAAGGGTGAAGTCATGTGATTTATTGCAAAGCTCATAGCTGTGAGATTCCTTATGTTCTTTGGCCACTTCTTTTCTATGCTCTCTCTCTTTTTGAGCCTAATACTATTATTAAGATTTTTTACTTACTAGACTAGATTATATAACAAGGAGAATGCAATTGGGCATTGAGTCACATCAACTCAAGTGCCAGCCAGCACTGAACTATGTATTTGAGCACCAACGTCTGAATCCTGCATCTATAGTAGGTATGGGGTCATTCTACCATGTCCAATGAGTGAGATTGGGACCCACCAGAAACTGTTTCTGTAATACCAGGACATAGGAGCAGTATAATGCTTCCTAGTTCATGGTGACGTAGATGAATGATTGTTCACTCTCTAGCATACAGAACTTGAAGTTTTCTGGATTCACATATTTATTTTGTTAATCTATTTACCAACACTGTAAGGAGCCTTGATATATTCTATACATTGTTCTGAATGCCTTGTGTATTATGTCTCATCCATTTTCACTTCTTGAGTTCCTTTCTGAGTTCTTGAGTTCCAATCTTGTGTGTTCTCTGCTTTATTATTACCCATAGCTGCATCTAGTGCTGGCAACAAAGCAATCACATTTACATACAAATAAGCTAGTATATATAAATTTATCACTATAAATTATATATAAATAAGGAACTTTTATTAAGTGTCATTTCCTGTTTTCTTACTTTTTGCCTTTAATCAATCATGGGGCATAAGCAGAAAAGACAGAAAAGAGGGATGACACCTGTAAACATGCTAACGTGGAAGGGGGGCATCTCATGGAGCCCCCAACCCTAGACAAAGAACCAAGAGCAAATGAGGAATGCTAAGAGGGGAAATAATCTTCCCTGGGGCAAAGCCCAGTGTTGACTATCCCATACCAAATGTTTAACACTGAAATAATATATACATAAATAGTGAGCACATGTGTGTGTTTATATAATATTAATTACAGTAAATGAGGGCAAAGTTCATGAACTTGAGAGAGATCAAAGGGGAGTTGGGTGGATATGGGAAGGGCTGGACAGAGGAGTGGAAAAGGGGGGATGATGTAATTATAGTTTAATTTGAGAAATAGCAGAGTATCAAAGACATTCATATCTGGCACAGAGTGCAATGACCTCTTAAGTAAGCCCTGCACTGTATGGTAGAGGTCCAGGTGTGGAACCAGCACTCACCAGAGCCATTGTCTTTGAAATGTATACTGTTGGGGTCTGGATGGGGTATGGTGAGTAGAAGAATAGCTGGTGTTATATCAAATGGGTTAAACTTAACCCAGTTGGATTGAATTTGCTACTAGTGAGCTAACAGAAAGCTAAGAACAGTGGAAACACATGGTGAAGTGAAATTTTGGAATGAAGATGCTGGAGTTGTAATTCTGGGACTGGGAGTTGATTAGATACTTGTTCTTTTTCTCTGTATGTGAGTAGGGGAAGCCTTTGCATGGTCCTCATGAATGTCTGCCTTATAGTTATGATACTGTGATTCTTTAAAAACTTCAATAAATAGCAGACACATTCAGAAAGTATGGCTCAGTGTGATTTGCTAAGGATAGGGCAATTTATATCGCATTTTATGTTTTATAAATCTCTCCTCATAAACTTTGTTATTAGAACCTTATCACCCTTGTGAGTATTATCCTCTCTTTTGTAAAGGGACATAGAGTGAGTTTAATAAGATATTTCCTGTATTGAGGATGCTGCTACACTCGCCCCAGGGCTGGATCAGACCTGTTTAAGCTCCCCTCCAAGCTCCACCAGTTAACAGCTTCACCATTACTTCCCCTTTGAGAGAAGCAATAAAGTGAGGATAATCCTGAACGTGCTCAAGAGCTGTTGAGAGGATGTGTGAGCTGCAGGAGCCTACCCAGTGAGGATTCTGACTAGTTCATTTATTCTGTCAATAAATATGATCTGCCTCATCCACTAAACATCCAGAAAAAGGTGATTGCTGTAAATTAAATAATAGAGCTTAGTAAGCTTTTAGGATTTGTTTGCTGTTATATAAAGATCATGTAAAAGGAAATAAAGAAGTTCATAGATGTGTGTAGAGGAGCCTGTGGAAGTATATAGAATTCAGATTTTAATTTTTATACCACTGCCTACCATGATGTGAAGAACAAATATGATGCCATGTCCCCAACAGCGAAGGCAGAAGCTATTTGTCCAGCAGCCCCACTTGCCATGTTGTTGGTTTATCAGCATGAAACCAATCATGATTGAAGTTACTGTAAAATTATAAGGATCCCATGAGCTCCTTGGTAACAAGATGCTTATTTTCCTTACAGAACATTTCAAAAAGTTTTACTTTAGGTTGAACGAGCTGGAAAGCCTTTGAGAAATTGAGCAAGGAAGTGTAATGATGGCTAGTCTTGCAAGGCTGAATATTGCTGGTCTGCTGCTTGTAGATTATAATAAATGAATTTGACTGGACTCCAAGACCTCAGCCCAGAGCTTAGCTGTGGATGTCTACACCTGCTTCCATCAGTTTCTGGAAGAAGGTTCTATGACAAGAATTAGAATGATCATCAATTTGATTATAGGGGAAGGCCAGTTCAGGCACTCACTTCTCTATTGCTTGAAGTCTTATCTGGGGTCATTTTTGTGAATTCCTGGGAGGACTTATATATGACCAAAGAGTTCATCAAATGCATGATGGAGAAAACCCACAGAGGCAACTATTAGGCGCTCAGTGATTCAGGACTGATATCTGAGGAACATGTTTGAGACTGAAATAGGCCTCCTGAATATGAATGACAGTTGTGTGGCTTGAGCAGTTAGTGGGGCCTCTGGCAGTGGGACCAAGATTTATCCCTAATGCATGAACCCATTTTTGGAACCCATTCACTATAGAGGGATATCTTGTTCAGCCTTGATACAGCATCAAGGGGCTGTGTCCTGCCTCAAGCTGATATCCCAGACTTTGTTGACTCCCCTTGGGAGGCCTCATCCTCTTTGAGGGATGGATGGTAGGGGGAGCAGGGAGTGGGAGGAGGGAAGGGAAGAGGAATTGTGGTTGGTTAAAAAAAACAACTCTTTTAAATAAAAATGTCAGAAATGATTTTGAACAAAGGAAGACAGTAAAGTGGTAATGAAATTAATTTTGACAGTGTTATAGATTTGGACATTAGCAGTCAATAAATGCTCACATTCTAGATTTATTTTGAAATCGAAGGGAATCTGTAGTTTAGAGGGTTAAGTATTAGGCTGATTCTCAATGATCTGAAATTCTTGGCTTAATCTCTTAGAAAAATATTATTCAATCAAACCAGGTAAAAATCTAAAGAAGAAGACAGTTTGAGGGCTGGATATAGAGATTTTCTCTAAGGCACATTATCTAGGACATTGATTATACATGATCATGGAGGAGCAGAGCACAATTAAATAAAGAATTCAAGATTCCAGGAAAGTTGAAACTAATCATGATATTAATGTGACTGAGAATAATCATAGATATTATAAACATAAACTGATAAAAATTCAAAGTCAGGTGACACTGTGATACTTTTATGAATTGAGGAATCTAAGGATTAATTTAATAGTTTAAAGAGCAGGTAGAAGGGGACCCATGTGGCTATGATGGTAGAAAGCCATGTAAATATAGATTTACAAAAATGACGACTCATTGCTACCAGCTATTGACAGCAGTTCAAATAACATGAAGTTGATTAACATCAGATTAGATGGATAACTAGTGAAAGGAAACAGAACCTTTATTATGTACTTACTTCTGAAAATAAGTGTAATATGGTTACTTACAGTACCACAAGTAAAGTATTATTTATGGAGCATGGGAAATTTACTGAATGTTGCATCACTGATAAATAAGTCTCTCTTCTCCTCAGCAACCATCAACTGCCTATACATCCTCGGGGTAGGGAGGAGCCTCCTGAGATTTTCCTCACTTATAATATAGTTCTAATAGATCCAATACTGAGTAGGAGTTATGCTATTAATCACAACGGCTGAGAATTTAAGAAGGTCATTACCAGGAGTCACCACTCCTCCACACTGCGCACCATCCTCCAGCTCTGCTGGAGTCTTTCTGCTAAACAAAATTTTTAATAGAAAGACCTATGGACATGGGATGGTAGATGAAGGTCAAAATTAAATTGAGTGCACTCTATTTGAAACAGAAATGATCAGAGTATTCTATTAGCTATTGGAAATGGCTCAATAGAATGACTGGAAGATACACACTTGAATAAAACAAAATGAATTCAGCAGGCTGAGTGTATCTATTTGTATGTATGTGAACATGTAATGAGAATAATTAAAGAAAATAAAGCAAGCAATAGAGATGATACATGGGAGCAGAACGTGGGCTGGAGGTATAAGAGGGTGGCAGGGGAAGACGAGAAGGACATTATAACAGGATTGAAGTGTATAAACATGTGTGTGGAAAGTCATAATGAAGCCTAATACTTTTTAATATTAATAAACTCTAACAAAAAATGAAAAAGAAGAGAAACTAGGTAACATTTATGTAATGTTCTTTAGTAACTGGGGTCATGTGAAACTTTCAAATATTTGCTTTGTTTAACGTGGAGATTAGACAACGCAATGCTTATACCTTATTTTACCAAATTTGGTTACAATGTATCCCACTCTGAAAACTTTGCTGTAATTTTGTGACAAGCCATCAAGGATTGAACCCCTTCTGGTAGATTCTCTTTCTCTTATTAGTGCCACGCATAGACATTTATGTTCTAAAGTCAGTGGGCATAGACATTAATTAGCTTGGCAGTGTGTCTCTGTCCCTTGGAATTTGTTCTTAGAAAGTTCTGACTCTGAACCCAACCTCCACAGGATGAGATACTCAAACATGTCCCAGCATGACATTCCATAGCCTTGGCTTATTTACAGGCTGACAGCCAGTTCCAACTGTCAACACACAATGATATTTAAGGTCCAGTCACATGAGCATTACCACCTCCAGAAATTTCTGTTCGTATCTGAGTGATAAGATATTTAAAAAGAAGGAAGAGAAAAGAAAACAAGTGAATAAGCCAGAGCCCAGAGAGGCCACCTGATCATCGCAGGGAATGAGTAGAAATGGGGATAAGAAAAACCTATTGTAGTTTTAAGCCACTTAATTTTGGGGGTAGTTTGTTATACAACAACAGAAAATCAGGACATACATTGATACTTAAAGAGAAATGATATGCTGTGTAACAAAATCCTAAAGCAGGAGCAGGCTAAAGAATGTGCTCAGTTATACACAGGCATGTATTCAAAGAGTGGTGTGAAGGGTCATGGCATGGATGGTATCTGTGGTATGTTGTGGGATATTTGATCATACTGTGAGCCCTGAGTTTGTGTTTTCATTAGTTAAATAAAATTAATCATGGTTCAGAAGGGTGAGTTGGCAAGTAGTTGGCAGAAAGTAATCATAGAGAGTCAGATGGTGTCTGGAAGACTGTAGACACATAGAAAGTAGTAGAGAGAACTTTTCATGACATGTGTTTTTTCCCTTTGGCAGAGTAGAAGTATACTCTAGTAGGCAGTAGACAGAATGTCAGCTAGTTGCTACTGAACCTCTCTGAGCTAGCAGGTTTTCACCCTAGCCTTTGACTCCCAAATCTTGTTGATAAATAGAAAAATAGAATTTAATTAAAAGCTTTATTTGGCAGTAGTGACATAGCCAGTCACTGCAGGAATAAAATTTCCTCTCGTCTGCAGCCTGAATGGCCAGGTCATTGACAGAGAAGCAAAGCAGTAGCTGTGGAGCCTCAATTGCTGGCTGGTACAGCAATATATTAAAGTGAAGCCTCTGTGCCAAAGGAAAAACAGCAGGAGTCTTTCATAGCTCTGGTAACAAGTATACAACAGGATTTCAGAATTATTATGAGCAAGTATTTACCTCCTGCATTCTGGTTCCCATCATTTTAACATAGATGCCCACTTAAGGCATGACGACACCTCCAGTCTCCTATTGAGTATGTATTGAGTTGGTGAGTGACTTCTCATCAATTTCCAGTTCCTCTACCCTAAAGAAATTATAATCTGGATACTGGTTCAAATAGTCATATTATAGATGACATATGGGTGGGTCTGCTGTGAATAATGAGATCTTTATTTGGGCCACAGTGTGATGAGTTAGGTTTTTATATTCCCTAAAAGTAAAGGAATAATAAAATGTATAAAGAACATATGTGAATTGGTGTAGAGTGAAATATTTTCTAAATATGATATGAGTAGTAACATCTGCCTGAATGCTTCTACTGTCTGATCCCAATCTGTCCACATTCAAGAAGTTTATTTTTTCTCATTGAATCTAAACTATTATGGTTATGACCAATAGATACAAGGAAAATGATACCTTGCCCTACTGAACAGATACTGTCTTACTGCCCCACACAAAGGAACTCCTGTAAGGCCAGCCTAGTTGAGCCCAGTAAACTTAAAGGGTTCTGAGAGAAAATGATGTACCCTTAGCCAGTGGACATTGGGGCAGTTTGTCACATGACAACAGATATTTGGGCAGGCTCTCCACCCCACCATAGTGATGTTTATTGTGCGAATGAATGCACAATGCCTAGAAAGCCATTGACTCAGGACACACAACTGACATATTCTTTCTCTCTTCTTCAGTTTAGAAAGAGTTGAAATACAACTGAATGTGCCACTGAAAAGCTGTAAGTCACAAGACTTCATTAGTGCTTATCTTTTCTGCATATGATCCAGTAAAAAATTTCCCATTCTCTCAATGAAACAAAATCTTGAGACCAGGTTCTCCAACAACATGTAATGCTAAATATTCAGGGTCAATAGTGAGGGAACCTTCACGTGTTCTTTAATGAAACTTCAAATGGGAGCGTCCTGAGGAATGTTTCAGATACAGAGTAAATGTTACACTCACTGGAAAATGGTATTGAAACCAAAATGAGGTCGTCTGTACAGGAGAAAGGATGTTTGCAGCTGTCTGGCACATAAAAGACACAAATAGCATTTACCTATCAAAAATAAAGGTTGGTTTATGACTATGTAACCTAAATGCAATTTACAGATAGAATGTTTGTCTGTATATGTAAAATTCTATCCACCCACCAATGTCAGCATCCCCCAAGAATTTATCCTGAGATCCAACACTGAGTACTCAGTTTATGATTCATAGACTCCTTTGCCTGGGAAGATTCAATATCAGTAAAAAGCATTAGTGTAAGTGGTTATTTTATCAATTGGCAAAAGTATTCTTGTTGCTTGTATCTTCATGTGTACTGTTCTTGTATAGGTTAATATGAATCAGATTCTTTTAAATAAAAACATTAAAAGGTATCAGTATTTTTCCAAGGAAAATAAATATTCCCACAGCATGTGGACAAGGGGTTCTGAAGAACCTTCCTTTGTTAAAATTGTGGATGAAAGGGCAGCAGTCCCTGTTTAATGCCAAGAAGGGCCATATGGAGACGGAACTGAGGTGTAGAAACCAGTTTTTGGACAATTCCTAGCAGGCTGAGCCACATGAGGGCAGTAGAGGGCCATATTCCAAGCTTGAGTGAGAATACGCATACCTGCTTGCATCTTCATTTCCGTTTCTGTTCTATTTTGAACTCCGGTGTTCCGATATAAGGCTGAAAGAGTTACTTGTCTAACGTAGTATGATTAGTTTGTTTTCAACTCATTACAGTATTTTTTTCTAGAGAGCTTACCCAGATTCTTTGTTCATCTCTTCATCTATCCCACACTTTTCTTTCTTTTCTATTCTCTATGTCTAGAAAACACAGTTGACAAAGTCCTTTTCACCTTGGCTCTGCTTATCTAGGGGTGAAAACAGTGTGAGTCAGGGGAAATGAAAGTGCAGAGGGTCCAGACTCATCTGGACTCCAACAGGTAGTTAACTCATAATCTCCCAAATGCTGAAGCTTGAGGATATCCAGGTTCTTCACACCTCGGCCATCCCATCTGAATGCATTTCCATCAGACACAATAACGATGTCTATTTAAGATGATTAGCAGTCTCCTGAGACCAAGGTGCTGGAAACTCTTCACCGCCTGGGAGATAATCACCCATCCTTGTCTTACTTAGCAAGCATTGCCCAGAATACCCATTGTGGGTTCAATATAAGCCCTGGTAATACAGTGGCAACAGAGACAGACTGAGAACCTACCCTGATGGTCCTTATATGCTATAGTTAGGAGCCATGTTCACAGACAGTTGTGTATGTGACAGAGATGTCAGGTAGAAATAGTACTAATAGAAGAGCAAGCCAGGTCAGGCAGGGATAGAGGAAAATAACTGTGATAGCTGCCACTTCTATAATCACTTTAGTAAATATAGAAGGATGTGTGAGCTTCCCTGGTGTCCCAAGAGATCATAGAGTTGATAAAGATTTCGTCCCAGAGAGGACAATGGTCAGTAGTATGGGGAAGAAAAGGTAAATACTACCTTTAAACAGGCATTAAAGATGAATAGGAAAAATCTACTGATAATGTTAATGCTAAGAAAGCCTGTGTGGCTGAGTGTGTGTGAAGCACCACCTGGTACCAACTGACCTGTCAAGCAATATGATTGACAATCCTTGGCATCTCCTCAATGGCTCACAATATCCCCAGAATCTTCAGCATTATAGTTGCCAAGGCCTGCTGGCATTACTCTGGTCCCTTTTGAGATGCCCCTTGGCTCACTCTACCTTGTAGCTGATCCTCACAGTAGCCTCGGATACCCTGACTGCAAAGAGAATTTTGATCAAGGAATGGGCTTTTTATAATTCATAGGGTGTGTGGTAGCTGTTTTAGTGGAAATTCAAAACCATCTCCTTAAAGAGGAGTAGAAGACAGTCTTCCACGGCTGGCTGGTAGATGGAGAAGAGTGTGTTGGGGGGTGCTATGGGAGAAGCTTCATTGAATAGTTTGCTTTTGTATTTGTTCATTGTTTGTCTATTTGTGTGTAGTGTAATGGGTGGTGTTTACTGCAGCCTCTAGGAACATGGATGCAAAAAGAAATAAAGTTTCAAAATCTATTAGGAAAAAACAAACACATAACTAGACAATTTTGACATCTATTTGCAGTGATTTCAAAATAATTTAAGATTCATATGTAACTCCATAATAATAATAGGAGCTTGGGAAATTTATTTAGTTTTTGTTCAGTTTTCTTAATAGACAAATAGGAGAAGTATAGCAGGCATTCCAAAGTGTTAATCTGAACACTAAACCAGTGAATGAATGAAGCGATAAACTGAATTTAGGCCATGCCTAGCTCTTAAAGAAGATTAGTTTCAAGAATCATTGCCATTAATACCATTTGATGGTACATGTTCATATATGACATCATGCTAGAATCACAGCAGGTCTAGAACACACAAAAAAACTTCGTGACAATGTTGACTTCTAAGAATAGAGGTCTAACAACAGGCTTGGTGAAAGATATGGAAGGAGTTTAGATGTAATATTTATACCTGAAGTGAATTGTAAAGCCTATGGGATAGTATGCTGGTATGTTGATTTGACATGATGAATGCGACGCTGTTAGCAATAGTATTATATTTTTGCTGTTCTTCATATTTAACATTTTTGTTAAAAATAAAGCAGTGAGTAGAGGATTGTAGGCTTGCTGCTGAACAGACATGTCAGCTTAAATGGCAGTGGACTTTAAGGTTTCTAAGATACTGCAGAAGGCTACCTAGATATTTGTATAGATAGGGAATGCTTGGCCTGAATAAAAATGAAAAATCATAATTTTGATACTTTCATTCATATTAAGATCCATCTTAGATTCTTTAGTTGAACTAACTTTATTGAGGAATATTGCAACCATGCAGATAAACAAATTGTTTAAATATGTACTTACCCTCTGTTTGTGGTATGAATTTTGTGACAAGCTATTAGATATCAGGTATGGGAGATGTGGTACCTTGGGGGACATTTAGTGAAATCTTTGGTTGATCATGGCTATGAGGCTGGTACAGTTGATATTGAGTGAATAGGGGATACTATTTGGTTACTCTAATTTTGGTTACCCTAAGTAGTTACAGAGAAGCTCCATAACAGATTGACCAAGCCCCGGAGTCGTCAGTACAGCAGTGCAGAAATTCCAATGTTTATCACCCTCCAGTTAAGTAGCACAACCATGTGAAACCTCCAGAACCCTCAACAGACACTCCCCATTGCCAAACCCCTAGCTTTTTTTTTATTGCCATCTTTAAACCTACCTTAACTTTTTTTAAACTTCATTTTTATTTTTCCTTTTATAATTTGACATTTTAGGTTAGTGCACACAATAATCATTTTATTGTGGCATCTTCACCTACATGTACTCTTTTAATGTGTTCTTAATTGTTTTCCTTCTCTACTTTTTTGGTCCCCACTTTCACTGGATAATTCTCTTCCTTCTTTCACATTTACCCCAATGTCAATGTTGACCCTTGACCTCTTACTTCTTTTAAGGTCCCTTTCTCTTGTCTCATTTTCTCAGTGTTCCCACTCCCAAAGATGCCTTCTTATATTTTTGGATTTAACCTAGTCTGTTCTGCAAGTGTGCAGTGTGTTTTTGGACAAATCCAATTAGCTCTTAAGGCCCCACTGGCTTCCTTTGTTGGGCAGGGATGCAGACTATGCTCACTTCTGACCTTCATTGTGTTACCTAGGTAACTAGGGAAGGGTCAGGCATCATGGGGGTTGGCACCCATGTCTTTACCATTTTTTTAAGAGCAGAGGATGTTTCAGTTCCAGTGGCCAGCCAGTCAAGGTTTACAGTTTTAGTACTGAGAGGACTGTATGTGTACAGTCCCAGCTGAGCCAAAAATTTCAAAGAATATTCGGAAGTCCCTGCACAGAATATGCATGACACAATGCTGGTCCTCTATTCCCAGGACCTCTACTCCCTTCCTGCTTATCCTCCTGTGAACAACTTAGCCTCTCTGTTTGGGACGGTTTCTCTCTCTTACACTAGAACAGATCGGGGTATTTTAATTAATTAGAATTTTTAGTACAGAGAGAACCAATAATAACATGGGTTCAATGGAAAAAAAAAGGATCTTCATTGAATAAAAGATACTGAGCTCTCAATATTGCTCTGATAAGTTATGAAATATCTTGGTCCTTCAGCATAATGTTTTCTTAATTAACTTCGTTTCAAAGGATACAAAACATTGGAACATAGTAAGTTGTTAATATTAGGGCTCCTTAATAGTTTTCTGGTATTGCTATGTATGCCCTTGTCTGCTGCCGGCAGGACTGAGATTTTTCTTAGTCTTCCAGCACATAAGCTTCACATAAAAAGAAAGTGTATTTTATCAAAGGTATTTGGTTTGATGGAGGTCAGGAATAGTAGATGAGGCTACAAAGGAATGCTCAATGTGGATATATTTGGTGAGGAGCATTTTCCCTATGAGGACATTCATTCTTCTGTTTAACCATCTAAATCCCTCACTTAAACACTGTCTTCACTCTTCAGACTGGGGTTCTATGGTAATTACTTGACAATGAATTAAAAAAAAGAGGGGTTTTCATCCTACAGTATTCACCCTTTCAGTGGTGGGGAGAGTCAGGTACTGGCAGCACATAACTTGAGTTTTTCAAAGAAATCGCCCTTTGCCAAAAGGAGTTGCTCATCTCAATGGTGGAGTCTCTTCCCAGTGGTAACATAGGTAAGTGCTGTGGTTGTAAAAACCACACCAAGAACAGATGAAATATGTTTACATACATACAGAGATGCTGTAGTCATACCACTCATACCAACACTTGGTGTGGGATGTACAAAAGACTCCTCTTGTGGCCTGAACTCATATCATAGAGGGCCACACCAGCTGTAGTCTCCACTGTTATACATTATCTCTTGGTCCTCATATCAAAGGACCTGAATCCAAGTTGGTGCTCTGAAGAGACTTTCACAGAGCATCTCTTCATTCAGTCATCTTCTGAGGTAGGAGATGAAGATCCTCTTGCTGGAGGAAGCAGGTTTGTGGCTAGTCCAGGCATTTGGGTCCTTCTTACATCTCTGTCAGCCTACAGAGAACTCAAGTGAGAAAATGTCTTGGAAGGTAGCACATCATAGGCTTGGGAGAGATTCTGAGGTGTTAAATTGAGTGACAAAATGTGTGTAGCTCCATGCCAAAATAAAGGGCTGAGGTTGAGACTGATTTGTCAGTAATAAAAAGGGAGGATTAGGTCTCCATGGAAACACAGAGACACTTTCTTATGCCACAAACCAAAGGGCAGAAGACTGAGAAAGCTTAGATTTCAGTAAAAGGGAAATGATCCTCTAAACGCTGATGAAAACTACACTTTAAAAAGGCTTCATGATCAAAGTCAGGCCTTTAGTTGGAAAGGGAATAGACTTGGGGGTTGTGATGTTCAGATGAGCACTACAAAGATGTTGAAGGCATAATATCAGTTACATGGGTTCTACAGGAGTATGAGTAGTCCACTCATTTTCTGCTCAAAATTATTATTATTTTTTGCTTGATATTGATGGCAAATCTTCAGCATTATGAAGGGATCAACAAGAGTATTAGGGTACAATTCTTCCTTCCCTCATATTTTCCAGACACAAAGCAAGTGTCAAGTTACAACACACCCTTCTGGGAAAGTGCTGTGCCTACCGCTGAGGAATCCAACTCTAAAGGACCTGCAAGATAGAATAGATGTTTTGAAAGCTCATCTAAAAATAGCCCTAGTGGCAGGGGCAGATTAGATTCTATAAGGCAGTTTGACTACATAGGGACATTCTTATCTACTATGCCTGTCCTGTGAGATAATATGGGTAGATATCAAAATTAGAATGAGAGGACCAATGTTTGAGCTTCAATAAATTGCCACCTCTTACATTCACAGATACCTATTGGCCAGATGGTAGCTAGTAGATTTCAGAGGTGCTTTTCTACTCTGCAGGAACATGTAGAGTGCCATCTTGGAGTTGGGTGCATTATGAGATTACTATGCAGGAACAGTTATACAGTGTGTTTGTTGCTGACAGTTTATTACCCAATCTTTCCTGGGGATTGCCAGTTGCTTCAAACACTGCCTTAGAGACAGTTCATATCAAGTGACTGATTTATCAATGCAATAGGCTAAGGCCTAGGCCCATTCCCTCTGCTTGAAACTGTTTTTAAAATGGATCCCACCTTTAAACTTCAGAAATTCTGGGAAATCTATTGAGGGTTTTTTGTTTGTTTGTTTGTTTGTTTGTTTTGGTTTGTTTGGTGTATTTTGTTTTGTTTTGTGACCAGAATTCAACCTTTTTTTTTTCTCAGTTTTGTTTCCTTTTTTTCCTTCAGGGTGTTAATACTGTGTACAATTTCTGATACTCAGACCTCCTATATGCTAATCCCCATCTCACACACCTTAACTCCAATGCTTGACCAGACTCAGAAAATCTCTAGACCTCATCTGCCAGTGTCAAATACCAGCACATCACCTTGCTCATTGCATAATGTGGGATGTTTTGTTAGTCTCTGTGTGTGTCTTTTCTCTTTTCCCAGATGGAGAGTATAATACCTTCCCCTCCAGATCCTTACTGGAATGAATGACAGGTTGCTAAGATCAGAAGAGCCTGCCAAACACAGGCAGGATAGAACTAGTCCCTGTGGTTTTGAAGATTGTTGCCTTCAATGTTATTTGCTAGGAAATGAGTTTTGTGGTTACACTGTGTTTAATCATATGCTCAACCATTTACAAGCTGTGTACTCTCTATTCTCACCTTCCTGTATCACTATTGCATCCAAAGTAAACTGTAGAGATCATAACAATGTCCATGAAATATAGTGCCATGGGGACAATCTATTTCTTTACTTTAATAGTGATAATAATAATAATAATAATAATAATGATGATGATGATGATGATGAAGTGCTTGAGGGACTGGAGAAATGTATTACTTTGTGGAGTGCTTCTGGAAAAGTAGGAGGACCAGAATTTTGGTTCTGATCAGCTGCAAAAGAAGTTGATTTGACAGCAAATGTCTCTTATCCAGTACTTAGATGGTGGGGTATGAAGACTGGAGCACCCTTGAGTCTTCTTGGCTATCCTCATCTATGAGCTCCAGGTGAAATGAGATCCTGTTTTAAATGTGATGTTGTGATGTAGATACCAATAGAGGAAGACATCAGACACTAACCACTGCTCTCTGCATGTGCTTAGATGTGTTTGAACAGCCCCCCCCCCATTTGATAAACTAACACATACTAAACTTTTTCAATGAATACTGGCTGTGATCACACAATCAGAAAAGTTAAAAGCTGACTGACAGAACAGCTATTATATGTCTAACAGTGTACCACTCATTCAACTCTAATGGCATTTTAATTTGACCATTAACCGGCCCCTAAATCTATAAGTTCCATATACAAAATTCAAAATCAGATAGTTTCAAATGAGAATAACATTATACAGGGTCTTACTTCTAGGAAGCCATTTTTAATAGATGACTTTTTCTTTCCTACCTTCCACCTAGTCACATACTGCTTAGATTTTTTTCTTTTTCTTGCTCTTTTCATTAGCACTGTATGTCATGTACCTCAACCAGTGCTCTTGGTCTGTTTACGACTGTACCCGCTTACTCTCTCTGTAAGAAGAGATCTTTTCTAATCATGGTAAAAAGTCCAGTTCTGGGCCCAGAATCCAGCACAAAGTGAGCATTCCACTATCTTTAAGAGTTTACTATGAACTCAACAGAATTACGTTTTATCATATATATATATACAATTAAATCTTATTTTCTGTGGATTTCGGGATTCTTTTTTTAAAATCCCTACGAACCCACTTCCTATGAATGTCACTCATAGTTGTTTTTCTCTGTAATTAATTTTTATCACATAAAATTTGAGAGACACAGGATCACTTTCATAACCCTCCTTTCAACCAACATGTATTGCAGAAGCTTATCCTTTGAACTTAGGATACACAAGGTTTCCATAGCAACTAATTCCAAGGAACAAGACTATTTCCTCCCGCATCTGACTTTCTTCCTCTCTGTAGGCTATTCCAGGGATGTTGAGCAGTTGGAATGAGACTCAGGTCACCTTACCAAATGTTTCACAGCTGCCAAGAGCAGGTGCACCTATTAAATAAATTACTCAAGCTAATACAGGCTGGCATATAATCTTCTTACACCCCAAAGATATGAATGCTGTCATCAACTCTCTCATTGAGTAATCCTTGAGTTTGATGTACACATTCATTACCTAGGGGCGTGATGCAGGGCGGGACATAAGTGTTAGTAACCAATAGGGTGTGTGTATGCTTATACATTTTTCTTTATTGGTTATTTGGTCTCTTTAGAGTAGATTAAATGTTTGATTCAATTGTGTATTTTGATTGGAAAATACAATCACATGGGACACAGCACTAATTTCTTACACTCAAGGGCCAATTTATAAGGCATGTATTTTCTTGACCTGTTGTAAGAAGAAAGTGATATTTTAAAATATTTTGACTCTTTGTTTAAAAGAATTAGTACTCTGTATTGTAATATTAACACATAGTCTCTAATTTCAAAATGGAAGACCCCATTGAATGGAAAGGCTTGGTTTGACTCCCGTGTCTACGGGATGTCAGGACAGATTATCTGGTCCTGCCTGTGTATCTATGCTTTGTGGACATTGCATGTATACTGTCAGATTCTCTCCTGGGAAAGATCATATGGTAGGTCACAGACTGCGTATGAACTCCTGTCACATTGTCACAGTTTTGTTGTCACCTTTCACAGCTCTTCAATGAACTGCCCAAGCTTGTCCTCCAGCAGTGACCCTGATTGGAAAGAGAAGAAATAGCACAAAAAATAATATTCACTCTTTCAAATTTCTGCAAATGTCAAGTTGCCATGAGGACATGTCCAAAATCTCTATGAGGATGTTCTTGAAGCGCATAAGCACTAAATGCCAAGGTCATTATGGGTTCATCACACACTCAGTCTGCCACTAAGTCAGGTCCATATGGTCATGCCATGTTTCCTATTTTTGTGTGAGAGTTGTTAATGAAATCTGTTGGAGCATTCTTCATGACTCAGTATGTGGTAAGCTTTCGTTTCATCTCATTTCATTTTATGTGTACTTGAGAATAGTAGATAGTTGGGAGATGGCTCTGCAATCAGACATCTTTAATGTACGGCAAGTAATAATAATATTTAGTTACTTTTCGTTTGTTTTACCTAAAATTGAGTATATATTAAAAGTTTCAATTATGAAAAATATCAATTGCTACTTTCTATATTATGTATTTTTAGGATACTTTGCTAGGCATTTGTAGTATAGATCTCCATTTAAGCTTCTACATTCATATGAACTCTCTGTATGATGAAGTCCATTTTATTATATAAGACAAATGTTCCTCAGCTTTTATTTGCCTAGTTTATATTGTTTGGTATTTTCAAATCATGTATGCCTATGTTGTGTTTTATAAAGCGGGTGCAACCTTCTATTTTTTTCAATTACATTTGAACATCTTAAACATAACTTGAGCTGGAAAGGTCAGGATGGGGAAGGAGTTGGAACAAGAGAATACATGTATATAGAAAAAAGACTTTATTTTATAAAAATAAATAAATTTTAAAAAGTAACTACATCAATTTATATAATTTAGAACATATTGACCTAACTTTTCAGTTTTCAGGGTTTTTTTTTTTAATTTTTCTTAAACTCCATTTAACTTTTAAAATAAGCCCCAATTCTGCCTTTTTAAGCTTCTTTTTTCATTTTTGTTTTTTCACTGAATTGCTTATTTTTGCCTCTTTAGAACTTCATTAGCATGATTTTTTTATCATATTGGATTTTAATAAATTATGCTTTGTATATTGAATATTTGCACTTCTCATATTTCCCTGAAACTTGATGCTTCATGATCAACATACAGTTTTCCAACATGATAAATTTCATTAGGTCCACCAGGAGATATATATATATATATATATATATATATATATAAATTATGTTATCTCTTGAAATTTTTAGTTTCAGCTAACTTTTAAAATCACAAACTTGAAAATATTGTTTTTATAGGACAGCGATTTAATTTCAACAGTACCTTCTGTAAATTTGTTGCTGCATAGGGACATATATTAAATGTCCATTCCATATTCATTTATCGGTACTTATTTTCTCTTAATTTTACTTTAAACTAAAAATTTTTTCCATTCAGTCTGCAGAATTTTGGAATTACTTCCGTGTACCAACATTCTCAGTTTCTCTTACCTCTTCATGCCTTTCTTCTCTCTATAGAATTATTAAATATTCTTGAGTATTTCTTCAAGTATTTTCCTTTTACAATTCTTTTGCATTTAATATGTTCAGTTGTCCAAATGCCCTATATGATTCTCTTTGAACTTTATTTTTTGAAGCTACACATTAAAACCTATATAAATCATCCAGTCTACTAATTCAAATGTAAATCTTACCTAGAAACATCTCATAGACATGCTCAGAATAATGCGTAATCTATATTGAATCATTTGAAGTTCAGGCAAGTTGATATAAAAGATTAATCACAAGAGATAATCATCATTCCACTAATATTTCTCCATAACTAAATGCACATGTAACAACTTCAGGTCAGCTCCTGTAATACTGGTGATATGACTTTCAACAAAGGAATTTAGAAGAAGTAGTCACAATCAATCCAAAACAAATCAAAACGTGTTTTACAATAAATTATTTATAATTATGCCAGAGATTGAACCTAAGATGTTGCTCATGTTAGGTGAATGCATTACCATTGGCCTGTACCCTCAATTTGTAGCTGTTTGCTTAAATAATTTATGGTGCCTAAATTATTTGATAATCTGTATCTGTTATTCCTGAAATCTGAGTGAACAGGATATTGAATTCTTGGGAATTGTTTATATTTTTTAGCATTTTTCTTGTATATTTGGTGACCTTTCTTTTTAAAATAATGTTTTATAATGTATAATCTACAGATTTTCTAAATATCTGCGTTTGTGATATTTTCTGTAGGGAAGAATCATACTTATATTTGCTAGTAACCATTTCACAAATATTCTTCAGGGAAGTCTAATCTCACCTGGGATTTCTTAAAGTTAGCCTTAATGTGTATTTCTTGTTGGATTCAGTTTGAATTAAAATCAAACTTCTGTTGGTCCAGATCTCTATAGACTGAATGAAACTCTTTACTTCTTTCCTGAGAATAGTCTTGGGTTAAAGGCTGAATATCCTCATATTTTCCTTTGAGTTTTCTACACATTATATTAGAAGTAGAAGTGTAAATAAGAAATCACTACATAATGAAATCTATTTATAGAATTTGGCCTTGTATATGTGGAACACACACATAATTATCCACATATTTAATCATTTTCTTTAAATATATAAGAAATTTAAATATATCCCCAAGCCCATTGAAATACAGCAGAATGCAACAAGCCTCACTGTGTTTACATATCTTACTTATTCCTCAAACACAAAAGCATGGTGTCATGTTTATCCCTAGATACGTTTTGCAAAGTGAATTGCATTACACTTGCTGACAAATAATTTTTACCTTTTAAAGATTATGACATTTCATCTAATATATAACTTCTGGAATTAAATTTTGCTTTCTTTCACTTCAGTGAGCTAACAGTGAGGTTAGAAACACAGTTCACAATGATCCAGTGTGTTAGTCACTTTCCTATTTCTGTGATAGACGTCATGACCATGACAACCTATGAAAGGAGGGGTTTATTTGGGCTTATGGATCCAAGGAGATATGAGATCATTATGGCAGAGAAGGATGGCAATATTCAGTGGACATTAACTCTTCATATATCTACAGGTGAGACAATTGTCCCCATTTGTGTTGATATTTAGAAGTCAAGAATCCCACCATGCTCTCTCAATGAGTTAAAACTTGCATTAAATTGTCACATATTCATAATAGCAAGAACCTGGAAACAACCTAGATTGCCCTCAACTGAAGAATAGATCAACAAACTGTAGTATATCTACACAATGGATGTAGCAGTAAGTACTCAGGAGTAAGAAAAAAATGATATCCTAAAATTCGCAGGCAAATGGATGGATTTGGAGAATATTTTTCTGAGTGAGGTATCACAATCCCAGAAAGAGAAGTAGGGGGGAATGTACTCACTCATTAGTGGACTCTAAACAAAAGCTAAGCATGTCCAAGCTGCAAACCACAAACAAGGCACAGCTTTGGATCTGAAACATCTTGGACTAGTACCTTGTAGTCCATTTCCTCCAGAGGAACACCTGACCCAGTCTTGATGTTGAGATGAGGAAAGTGGATCTGCCTGGAGTGGATGCTGAACTAAGCCACCTGGGACCCTGGGACCTCCTGCCCTTGTTCAGGAGGAGATAAGGAGATAGGGAGAAGAGAGAGTGACTGGGAGGGGCCAGAGGGGGAAGGGAGTTTGAACAAGGGGATACATGGATAATAAGTATGACTTTATTCATAATAAAAAAATTTTAAAAATGTCACATTTTGTAAAATCAGGTTTAATCAAAACAGACTGTTTATTGGAGTAATGATGTATTGATGTATTTCACTTGCTATAAATGTTTCTCACCCAGATAAATATTGTATTCAATTCAGAGAAAGTATAATTAATATAAACAGATATATTCCTCTCTTACTAAGGTTTTAGTCATCATTTAATGAAATTCCACACTTTTTGTCCTGAGTTGATCCCATCTTCAGTTTGTCATCTCAGATGTAACATCATTTACTGGCCTACTGGGATACGGATACCACAGGCTACCTGGATCTGTTTGCTTAATAGAGGATAATCAACAAGTCTAGATACATAAAACAATGCTGTGCTCCAAAGACTGGGGACTCAAAGGTGGGGACTTTTCCTTGAAGAAAATTTGTTTCCTTTTTCTGCAAGAAAATAAATATAGGAACTAACTGTGTAGGTTCTGAACTATGGATATGAAGTTATCCTTTTTGTTTTATTGTCTTTCAAGTACTTCCCTTTACCTAGGCTCTCCAGTTATTTCCCAGTCTGTGATAGTCCATAATATTTGTTATTCATATGATTTTCTTTTGTTAAAGCAAGCACAGCTGTTATATGAAAAATGTTTTGAGAAAATAACTTGCCTATAAATCCATTTGTTTCACAATAATTAATTTGAACAAACTCCAAAAATATGCTTTGATAACTTTTTAGATCCCAATTAGGACCAAATAAATGACTGCCATTTATGGTAGAACCAATCTGATTATATTTCTAGTTTGGTACACTATCAGCATGCAAGACATTCACCCCAGGGGCCAGTAGGCAGAGTCCAAAACTTCACATTTATTTAACCACAAATGCATATTTATAAATTGTAGCAGACTTTCCTAATTAATTTTTCATCATGCTAATCATTTTCCTTTGTAACCACCGGTTCTATTAGAAGGAGTCACAGTCAGTTTAGAGCTATTTGTAGTTAACATTATTTGGGGACAAAGGGAGTGAGGGCAAATTACAAATGAGCAAGTTTCAGAGTCTGCTTGATTTAACCACATATCAACCCAATCAATAATTAATCGATATTTATCATACATAAAACCCATTATCATACCCATTTTCAGCTATATTTAACTGAAACCAAAATAATTTCTTCTAATGAAAATGATTTTTCCAAGTCTCTGTTAGTGCTGAACACAGAGCATGGAAGAGTAACAAACAGTTTATATTCTGTTTTTAAAAAAGTGATAATGACTAATGACCAATATAACTCATGGGACAAACAGTGGAATGAGGATTATAAGGGCCTGGGCTCTTCAACGCTTTAATTTCTGATTTGGAGTAATTATCCTTTTCCTATTGTAGAAAGAGGGAAAAATTCAAGAAAGAGGGTGTGGATGGGATGAGAGAGGGGAGAAACAAGTGGTTAAAAACAAAGGTCACTTCTTCACAAAGGAATATCTGAGCTGATGAAGATAGATCAGGCAGGAATGATACTAAATTGAACTGTCGAAAAGATGTGAGTCAGGAAGACAGAGATGTGGGGCAAGAAGGCTGTTGGTCCAAGCACCTTTGCTCTGTTGCAGGTGTCATATGGCTTTGTGTTAGAATTTGAGTAAAGTGAGCAAGACCGATGGAAAATTCTATCCTCTCTTTCTCATATACCGATATTTAAAAGGCAACCCAAGTATAGAATGGTGATTTCAAGAGGTCAGAAAAGAAGGGGAAGAGTGATAAAGGGAGCCAAGATTTCTTCAGTGCACAACGTATTCATATACTTAAAAATAACTTCTGCTCTTGTCCCTAAGGATCATGGAATGTTGTGGAAGAGGACACTAAAAATATGGAAGAATGGGAAGGTAGGGTGCAGGGTTTCCAATGACCACTTTCTAGACTGAATACAACTATTATAACTTTTAAATCACACAAACTGCACTTTCTTCCACTGGGGCCACATATTGCTGTCTCGGTGAACAATCAGTCAAAAAATGGGGGTGCTTCCTGGGAAACGAATGGGGGGAGGCTGAGAAGGAGGGGAGGAAGAGGGAGCAGTGCTGGGAAAAAAAAACTTACTAAATAAAAAGTTACTTTAAAAAAACAAGAAAGAAAGAAACAAACAAACAAAGAAAAGAAAAAAATGGGGCTGGCTCAAGGGAGTTTGCCCTTTATTTCTAAATTATTGGCTGTTAGTACATTCTGGGAAGAAAGAACCATGATCTTTAGTCTTGTACTCTATCCTGAGCCTACAGGCCTCCCCTAAACAATCCCAAGCAATGGTCAGACATATGGTCTTTGTTAATCTTGGTGGATCACAAAACAAAGTCAATAGACATATATGTGTGAGAGAGATTTATAAGGAGGAAGGAAGGTAAGCAGTGGTGGCAGGGATGTGGGAGCAGTCAATATGGAAGGTATGCATATGTGAATTTGTAAACGAAAAGGATTAAAAACTAAAGTTAAGCAATCAAACTGAAATGTATATTCAATATACATTAATCAAAAACAAAATAAAACCAAGAAACAGAAAGGAGATTCCTGGAAGAATCTAACTGAAGAAAGTAAACAATTGGCACTTGAGGTGTTTGCATTTAAAGACCTCCATATGTCTTCATGTACTCATCACTAAGATCATTCAATGATAAGGAACCACAGAGAGGATTCTGAGATTCTGAACCACAACGCTTCAGAACTGGTGCTAGACTCTCTGCTACCTTTCTGAGATTCTGAATCACAACTCCTCAGAACTGATGCTAGGCTCTCTGCTACCTTTCTGAGATTCTGAATCACAACTCCTCAGAACTGATGCTAGGCTCTCTGCTACCTTTCTGAGATTCTGAATCACAACTCCTCAGAACTGATGCTAGGCTCTCTGCTGCCTTTGTATGATATTTTTCTTCTAGAACAGATGTAGAAAAAGTTTGAAGACAAAAAAAAGAGGAAATACTCTGGCTAGTTAGTAAAAGTTATGGCTAGTTAATAAAACTTAAGGATTGCTGGCCAAAATTGCAATTTTAAATTTCTTTTAAACTAAATTCTAGCATCTGGGAGGGCGCTAGGAAATCAGAGTTCACAATTAGCTCTCAAGAGGATTTTTCAGACTATAACTTGAGGATTTAGATTCAGTAAGTCAGATTGGAAAATGAATAGACATGGGAACTGTTTCCCAAACCAGCTGTTTGTTTGGCACTAGGTTGATCTGTTGAGCTTTAAATGGTGGTGTAGGGGGAAGTTGGGAATAGCAGAAGAAACAAGTAGACTTTAAGTTTATTTGGGAACTGGAAAGTTAGTATTTGTGATCTACATGCTTTTGTAACCCATTTTAATAATTTAATGGAGATCAAATATGTTACATGGCTAAGGGAATGGTGAGGAAAATTCTAAGGACATGTCTATAGCTGAGTCTTAGGAATTACAGTGAAGGTCTAACCCTTTGTGTCAAGGAATCCATTGTCACCATTTAGCCAAGACAAGACAAGGTGACCAGTTATTCATCAACTACCGTTGTTCACTCATCAGGGCAGTCATATCTGAAATAACTTAGTTCAAATTTTTATTTCTATGTACATATGTATGTATGTATGTATGTTTGTGAATGTGCATGCAATACCCACAGAGGCCAAAAGAGGGCATTAGATACCCTGGAGCTAGAGTTACAGATGGTTGTAAGCTGTTTAAGATATCAGTTGGGAACTGAATTTTGGTTTTCTATAGTAGCAACAAGCTCTCTTACCTGCCAAGATAATTCTCCATTCCAATATTTACAACTTTCCTGATTGGTTAGACTAAAGTCTATCTTTAGGTCATCAGCTCTGGCATTTGAGGAGCAGAACAGAGATGTAAGTTATTTCCCCTGTGGCTGACCTTACTGTAACCAGACTGACAATAGGTATGAGAAAGAGTGAGTTCTCAGCAGTCACAGGAAGGGGTAGGCCTACAAAGCAATGTGTGAATTGTACCACAATTCTGGGATTGATGCTTAATAATTAGTAAAGTAATTAATAAAGTATTCAACATTTAAATTATTCAAGTTGGGTAAAGCCTAGGAATCCTGTCATTACTTCTCTCTCTCTCTCTCTCTCTCTCTCTCTCTCTCTCTCTCTCTCTCTCTGACAAACACACACACACACACACACACACACACACACACATATACACACAAATCCTGAGATCAGGAGGTAATTTCCACTGGAGACTAGTGTGCTTGTGGTGTAGCTGTGCTAATAGTTTCAATCATAATTGTACATTTGTCTCTAAGCCCAACAAGCTGTACACATGAAACATGTGGATCATTTTATGCCATTTCCATTTCCTTGAGGTGGAATAAATATAGATAAGACATTGCTAAAGAGGGTAGTGACTTGACACATCACTTTGAGCCCCTTTGGCATTGTGAATGGTGGTTTGTGAGCCAATTCATAGCAAACATCTCTCTGTTGCAGACCTACTTGGTTTCCTTCTCTTGTGGTGAGACCTGGTTTAGGGTCCGAACTTGGGGTTTCCTCTATGCTCAGAGCTCTGCTACTTCCCCTTGGGGCTGGAGGCAAGATGGTACAGAGACAATGACACAATCTCCGAGCACAATTTTAAACAAAGAAGTCGAATTTTAAGGGTGGTGCCTTAAGTATCTCCTTTCCCACACCCCCCTCCCAGTCATAGGTAAGAGCTTGGATTTGCTGGAATCTGAGGCTGTGGTGGTAGTCCTTCACTGTAACAGGACTCTGCCTTTGAGTAGCCCCATGCAGATTCATGTAGGCTTATTCTGAAGTACTTAGGAACACAAGTCCTAAGGAACCAGTTATCACCAGTTTGTACTGGCTAAGGCCAGGCTAGCCTCCAGAGCCCTAGATGCCTCTATGTCTTATACATTTTATACCTCCTCTCAGACTCTACGTATTTGTGCATTAAGGTAAGGCTCTTGCCTGCCTCCATCCCCATCACTGCCTTCTAACTAGTCCTCTTCCTCTACCAAAATAGAACAGTCAAACATGCCCTGAAGAAGAGATAATAGTGTAGCTACCTTCTGACTGCAGTTGATAAATTACTATAAGCCAAGTGCTTACTAGGGATTGCCACAGCATGATGCACAATTAGTATAGTCTTGCACTCATTATATCTATTGTGCATCTTCAGACTGATGCAACCTACAAGTTTAGTCACAGTGAAAGAGCCACACTCCTTCCTGGAAAACAAACAAAGCAATTGCTAAATGTGCATCATCCATTTAGAGTAATTCTTACAGAAGCAAGCTGGTTTTATATTCAACGCAAACATTTTCAATTTTAATATGTTTGCTTACATGAGATGCAGATTGTAATTTAATGGCAGACTGTTTAATTATGCCTTCATTTGTATAAACTGTAATGTTGCTGCTGAATAAATGAAATAAAAATCTCTTTAATTTCCTCCTCAATATTTAATTTAAATCGATGATAAACAGCGGCCGTCTCTTTGAAACAATGTTAATTAATATCTAGAAGACTCAATTTGTTTTTGGGTGCATGGTATGTGTGCCATGTTGTGTTTGTAATTGAACTGGGAGTGTGATTAATAGAGTTAACCTCTGAAAAGAGAAAAACTATTGTATAATTCTGCTCCATGCATCTTTGGCAATAGAAAAATATATAATATGAGCTTTAGATATTTAAGCTGCCCCTATAATTATTACTTAACATACATGCCAGGTTTGGGGCTTAGAAATATTTCATACACATATCTCATAATAATTTAAATTCTTGAAGAATTCATTTTCCTTTCAAATGTGTCTGACCCAGTTTGTAATTCTATTAAAATTAATAAGGGGAAGAGAAGAGTGTGGACAATAATTTCATTAGGTTCTGCTGTCCCAGGCACTATTACTGGTTTTAGGTATATGAGAATTTTCTTAGGGAATAAAAATGTCAAGAATCCTGGGCATGGTCATCCTGTCAAAGTTACATGATTGATGTACTCACCTAGTATTTAGGAAACACCCTCTTAGATGATTGACTTTCACTCAATTCTTCTATGACTTCTTCATTCAAATAAAGACTTGGAAATTTCCAATAAATACCCAAGAAGACAGAGGAAAGAACAACAGATGTGATCAAACTAGTCTACTAGATTTCTTATTTGTGATGGGCACCTGAAAACACAATGTAGAGACATAAAAATAGCTGGGATAGAGTAGCTTTTAAAGGAGGCATACATTGTAGGAACTAGTACAAGAGGCTCTTATTCTGAAGACCTTTGGGTAGTATAACCACGTGACACAGGGGTAACTATTATTGCCAGAGCCAAGAAATATTCTCTCCCAAGCAATGAAAAGACTGGAGAAAGGATACAATATAGAGCCAATAAAATCACAAGAACTCAATGGCTGCCAAAACAGGCAGAAATTATTCATTTTCAAGTCACAGTAACTGAGGAGGATGTGAACTACTCAAGAATTCATTACTTGTGGCTTGAGTTCTGATAGATAAATGATAGATAGATAGATAGATAGATAGATAGATAGATAGATAGATGATAGATAGATAGATAGATGATAGGTAGTTGTTGATGGATAAATGGATAGATAGACAAACAGAAGGACAGACAAATGATACACACACACATATATGAGAGAGAGAGAGAAAGAGAGAGAGAGAGAGAGAGAGAGAGAGAGAGAGAGAGAGAGAGAGATCTGACAATCAGTATAATCCTTCCTCAAAGACATATCTGCTGGTAAGGGTAGAGAGGGAAAGTGCAAGGCAGCATTGGAAAGTAATTAAGGACCACCTAGTTTATTGAGGCAGGGTTTTTGTATTAGGCAGACATGTTCCACTGTGACAAAATACCCAATAATCAAATTCAGGAAGGAAAGATTATTTTGATATACAGTTTGAGGGCCTTCTGTCCATATTGTCTCAGAGGGCATAGCAGAAAAGACCGTGTCACTTTATGGCAGCCGTGAAAAAGAATAAACGTCTGTCCTATAGGTCTTTGCATCTTTTCTAGTTAGAACTCAGCAAATGACATGGTTCTGCACAGACTGAGAGGGGTAAACAAACAAGCTACACTTCTCTAGTTACATATTTCATTTATTTAGATACCACCTTCTAGTTTGCATTACCTCCCACTGATGCCTCTTTTAAACGAATGTACCAGTGAATCAATCAGTTGATTAGGTCAAAACCCTCATGATACAATTATCCATCCTTGGAGGCTGATAGTATCTGGGGCCAAGCCTCTGAGACAAAAACTTTTTATCCTTTTTTCCGTAGGGAAGATCTAAATGAGTGACATGTATGTCTGCTTAGCCATCATCAATATCCAAAAATGTTATTATGATATTAAGGTTGAAGTATTTCCAGCAAAAATGATTGCAAAAGTGAGTGTAGGCTCATACCTGTAAGGGAATGCCAGGTATGCCTAGTGATTCCAGTATCAGAACAAAGTCTCATCAGAGTAGTGGTTACATAAGGATACCTGGCAACTCTGAATATATAATGCAAGAGACAGTTTTATCTAAAGCAAATTCTAGACTCATAAGAATGTCTGTGTTTCCCCCAGGACAGGTGAAGATGTGTAGATTATTGCTTAAACTTAAATTATCTCTAAAAATATGTTAAAAGGTGAACTAAAAGCTGTTGGATCCCACTATTGAAAAGTGACAAAGGACTCTGACCTAATTTAAATCAATCCATTCATAGGTTCATAATGAGATGATATTGAGTCTTGGTATAAAATGGGAGATGGGGCCTCGCCAAAGTAGGTCACTAGGGGAACGTCTTTCAAGGGTATCTTCTTTGCCTTTCTTGGAAAATATTGTCAGCTTCTCTGCTGCCGTGAGGTGAACAACTTCTGTTACATGTTCCTACTCTTATAATGCTGGGCCCTACTACATTACCATTGTAATGAAACTAGATAAACATGACTTCTGAGAGAGGAGTAAGTGAACAAGCTACACTTCTTTAGTTACTTAGAGAAACTACTGAAACCATGGACAAATTAAAATTGTCTTCCTTCAGATAATTTGCCACAGAGATGAAAGGCTAACATCAGAAGCTGGAATGGAGCTGACTATGCAGTTCCCCAGTACTCTCTGTCCAGGTGTTTGTCATAAAAAGCTCTGAGCTCCTATGCAGGATGAGGGGTCGTGTTCCAGCCCCTTAGAGAGCTGTCAGCAAAGGATCAATAAATCATAGTCTGGAACTGGGGACTTAGCAGTGATGTGTACTGGTTTTCCAAAGCTCTTGTGACAAAATTACTACGTGTTTTTTGGCTTGAGGAAGTTGGACTACACTCCTTTACAGTGATAGAGGTTATACATCTTGAATAATCATGTTTCTAGTTGAATTCCTTCCAAGGACTCTTGCTGAATTTGTGTCCTTGTCTCTTATAGCTTCTGATAGATCCAAGCACTCACATCTGTTGCCAGAATCACTTTAGCTGCTGTGATGAATGTCATTATTCTCCTGAATGTCTAAGTTTCTTATACTTTTTTTTTCATAAAGACTGTAGCCATTGGAATGAGTTACTATCTGAGGTCTATAATTATTTCAATGCAAAAATGTGTAACTTTTTATATCTACAGAGATTCTGTGTTCAGGTAAGTTCACATGTTCAAGTTTTGTAGATACTTGCATTTGGTACAAACTATTCATCCAAATACATGGAATATCCATGACTTGCAAACATCCAGCCATAATTGTCTCTGTGTTCATATTAATATGTATAACATGTGTATAAAAAGAAGAGCTGGCTCCTTTGTTTATTGTTTCATTTATTATTTTGGCAGTATGTTGTCATGTCACAAATAGTTGCATGTAATTTGTTTGTCAATCAAGTCAAGTTTTGTCTTTGTCCTTACTTGGTCTTTTATATATTTGACAGTCATCCATGCAGAAAAATCAATCTCAAACTCAAAGCCATCTAATACTCCCTCTCTGTTTCTAGCACACTGCTTCTAGCAAGCTCCTTTCTGTAGTTGTAAGCAGGATGGTTCTGATGAGGAATTCAACCTCTTTAATAACTTTTGCATTGAATTCTGATTGGCCTGTATATTTTCCCATGAGTTTACTGCTATTGCTTCAGATTGCTTCTCCTGCTCCTTGTCATTACTCAGTATAATAAACTGGCAAAATTTTGCTAGACTGATCATCTTATTACTAAAAAGTGTTACCATAGTCTCAGGTTGAAATATTTTTATGATTTTTCTTTGTCTGTAGGTTAAGATCCAGTTCCTGATGACACAATTCATAGAGAGTCCCATGTGCTTCTATAGAAGTCATTTTATTGGAGCCATCTTCCTCCATGTTCACAACAGATTATCTGCCTGAGGGCCAATTGATCCATAAAAGTATCTATTTGCCTCAAACAGAGTTTACTCACCTAGAATGTTCTATAATCACATCTTTCATATTATCCTGGGGAGGTTGACAATAATCTCTCTTTTATAAGGTTTTTACAAATATGTTAAAGTGTTTGAGACACAGAAGACCCTAAACAAATACTGTTTTATGCCTCCTCACTGTATTCAATATAGTTACAGATCTTGCTCAATGATGGTATTAATTATATTTATATATGAGCTGTTGAAAGAATCAAGACCTTTGCATTCTTTTTGGAAGTGATAATTATAAATTAGTCTTATAATACTCAAAACATCTAAATTTCAAGAACATTTTTATTCTATATTTTGTCCTCCAATTACCTCATAACTTCTTGCTATCTGGAGAGCACTCACTCAATTATATATTTCTTAGAATAATGGATAATATATTTCAGTTTTTAAATCTGTCTCTCTCCATCCATTTCTTTCTATTTTTCAAATTTCTTCTCATTGTTCTCCTTCTCTTTCTCTGTTTTTAACTCTCTGAAGAAGACTCATTAAAGGGATTGGAGGTGATTTAATACCATCTCCAAACAAGAGCAGAAATCCCTTTCTGAAATACATGATGCTAGCCTTTTGGAATTCATCAGTATTTTATTTTACACTCACTGGTATCAATCTCTCAAAAGGCCGTACCTTTCTCTAGATGCTCTGGATAAGAAGTAACAGTGGGCTTTTTACTACCTGTATGGCCTAGGTTTTGTTTGAGTTTGCCTTTGTTAACTACAGTAATACTTTTTGACTTGTCTTTCTTCTTGAAGGTGTTTTGATATGTTGGGAACTAACGAAGTTCCCTGTAGTGTTTGATGATGAGCTACAGAATCAACCATCTTCCAGTGCTTCCCATGGCAGTTCTTCAGCATGTCTGTTTCAGAGCATTTCCCTGTCTTGTGTCATGCTCTCCCAGGCAATGTCTGGCTCAATACCTACGAGTCCATTAACATCACATGCTCATCTTCTAAGACTGATTTGTAGTTTCTCTCTCCTGTCAGAATAGTCCACAGAGTCTAATAGTACATTTGAAGCAGCACTACATTCGCTCCTCTGATGCTGTGATAGAAAATGAGCAAGGGTTGTAAAGGCGCTTTGAGAGCCTCAGCAGCTTCCTGTAGGAGAGATGCTTGTCCCTGAAGGGGAATATAACCTTGCTTTGGAACCAATCACTCCAGATGTCAGAATTCTTAAACATGTCTCTTGTGGTAAAACATTATGATATATTCTCCAGAAGGGTTTCATGTGAGGTCAGAGAAAAAGAATCCACTCTTGCAGAAACTTCCACAAATGGACAGAGAACATTACTTTCTTTAGCTCTTTCTTCTTTCTCTTGTCTTACTTATTCTCTCTATGAATGTGTGTGGAGTGGACACAGGTGTGTGCAGGTGCATGTATATGTGTGCATATTTGTATATAGAGGACAGGGTTCAAAGTCAGTTATAAGTTTCTCATTCACTATCTACCATACATTTTGATGCATGGTCTATAAGTCAACTTATAGATCCTGCTAGCCTGGCTGAGTAGTGATCTGTACAGATTCTCCTGTCTCAATCTCTGTCCCTTTCTGAGTACTGGGGTAACATACCTGTATCATAGCACCAAGCGTTTTCTTGATCCTGGTGACTACATGACAAGCCTTTTACTGAGACATCTCCCTAGCCCTTTTTCCTTTTTTTCTTTTTGTATTAAGAATGAACTTACACAATAAGTAACCTCTTCACACAGTCAACTATATTTCCAGGACTCTGTACTTTTGCTTTGCAGAAGGATATAACCAAGAAAAGGAGCATGGTTACAGTATACATCATGGACAATAATTAAATGGTTGGCTGATATTATATTAGTGTTCATTTCCATTATGGCCAGAGCCCAAGTATGGTGTTGAAAGAAAGTGTACAGAATCACCCAAGTCTGCTCTTTATGTCAGGTTGCATGCTTGAGAGTATACATCTTCTAAATTATATGATACCTGGAGATATTTAGTGGATAAGAAAAAAAAAAAGTCCTAGAGCCTGATGAGAATTTTTAAGGAACAGTTGGTTGTAGTGTTCCCTCCTACTTGTTGAATGAAAAGCTGATTGGTGGAAGGCAGATAGGAAGTGTGGGCGGGGCTACCAGACTAAGAAAACTCTGAGAACAGCAGAGCAGAGCAGAGATGCCAGAGAGAGCTGAATGAGTCACCAACAGAAGCAGAAAAAAGAAGCCGAAATGTTGCTCCAAGAAAAGGTACTGGGCTGCATGGATGAACACTGTAAGAATCATGGGTTAGTTTAAGGGTAAAAAGTTAGCAAGCTATATGCCTAGGCCCTAGGCTGATCATGGTAAAATTAATGTAAGCATCTGTGTGTTTCTGTGAGATTGCCAAACTGCTGGACTGATGGACTGAAGGACTGATGGACAAACCTCTGGCCCAATGTTGGTGATTTATACCCACATAAAGCTTGAGAAAATTTTAAAAAGGGTTCTAAAGTACAGAATCAGAGCCAAAAACAGCTTCTGAGTTGTGTGTTTCACATGAACAGTGCTACAGAGATGACCTGGTGAAGCATGTGGGCTTCGGCTACAAAATGGTGGGCTTTTGGAGTGTGTTAAGATGAACAAGGCCAGTTTCTGAGCCTCAGTGTAAGCAAGGAGCTGTATATGGTGGATTTAAGGTTTCTGTTTATAAGGACAAAAAGGGAACAGAGTGAAAGTTGGCTTCCTAGTGGTGACATTTTCTTGTATCAGCTCTGTTTGCTGGAGACAAGCAGAGGTGCAGCTTTTGAAAGTGAGGCTTCCCTGATTCAGACTTAGAGGCAAAATACTTGTATTTTAAGAGGCTTTGCTACCAAATACTTAAATGGAATTAATGAGCAGCAGACAGCAGTGTTTTACTTGGTGATTCTATGGACCCTAAAATTCTTCAGAGTTAGGTAAATGTGGGTCCTACCAGTACCTTGGCTAAAAAGCTAAATTCTATAGAGCTAGATTAGGAGCTGGGTGGAGGTAGCCAACTACCCTAATGATACCTTTAATCCTTAGCCACACCTTGGCAGATTAAACATGTGGTCAGAAACAGAAAACTTCTTCTCCAAAGTAGCATATTTTTTTATTTCAATTTTAAAATCAATTCATTTACAAAAAGTATAGGTTAAATTAATCCAACAGCATGCATAACCAAGTGTTTTTTAGCAGCTTTTAATACTTCATTTTTAGTCAAAAAATGTAAAGGCAAGACAATAAGATGCAGTATCCAGATACTCTTCGTATTTTCCATTTTTATGTGGCTTATTACTGTTCTTTTTTTTTACTCTATATTTAGGGACTTTCTGTATCCTTTTCCCTTTTTATTTTCTCTCTCAAGCCTATGTATATTTTTTGAGACACTCTAAACCATGTTCCCCCCTTTTTAAATCTGTCTTTACTGTAATCTCTTATTTCTTATCTTTTTCTATTTCTGGCTACACTTTTGCTTGGCAAGGGTGGTTGACTCCAGCCATCTTCGTCTGCTGCTCTAAGAAAAGGTACCAAACTGCATGATTGAACAGAATGAGAATCATGGGTTAGTTTAAGGGCAAACAGTTAGCAAGCTACATGCCTGGGCCCTAGGTCAATAAGCATGAAATGAATATAAGCTTTTGTGTGTTTCTTTGGGACAAAGCAACAGTGAGGCTGCAAGTGGATTTGAATCTCAAAGAAGGCTCAAAATTCCAAGTCAGGAACTACATACAACAGTTGGTGATGGGTTTCATGCTGCATTTTGCATGGACCTGTTAAAGAAAAAAAATATTGATTTATTTCTTGCTTTTAGGCTTAGTGTAAGGTTTCCTTATTGCATTCTGTCAAATGACTTGGTGCCCTCTTCTTTACTACCTGTCAACTCTCTCACAATAGAAAGCATACCACCCCCAGCTATATATGTTGAGTTAAACAACAGTATTCACAAAAGAGTGGATACAGTTGGCCTGTAAGGTGGTAGGCATTGATAACCCAGAGATATACTATTTACATCCCCTTGTCTTATAGTACCTATCCCCACAATCCAAGAATCCTCTGCAGGTAATAAAAAGATAATTTGGGTCATACCTATAAATAGAGTTATGTACCTTTTTACTCAAAATGGAAATAATCTCTCATGGAGAGGGTTGGAGAATCATAAGTATCAAGAAATGTATAAAATTTATAAGGCTTGAGAACCTCAGAAAGTCTTAAAATTTGCAGCTTTTCCCAAGGTTTTATATATGCAGGCAGAAAACAGCTAAGAAGAAGGGAAGAGATTATCTTTTGTAGAGCTACCTGCCTTTTGTGTAAAGAGATGCAGAGACATGGCTTTCATGTGTCATCTCCCACGTTGAAATGAGAATTTTCATCGGGCAGCTGCCTTTGAGTCAGCCATACTTCTGTCCATAAGCCCTCATGGATGATCGTGCAAGTAAGCCCAGTGAAAGCATCAACTCAACAAAGTAAATATAAACAGAATAATTTCATTAATGTGTCATATATACCCTAGGTGGAATAAATTGACAATGGTTCCCATTGCCCGAGGGTAGGATAGGGGACAATTAATTAAAATAAAGTCCATCTTTGAACTGGCTCTGAGCAGCATGGCCATCTCATTTTAGGCCCCTAAAATCATGGCATCTGTCTCACTTCACTCACAGAGTCATCAGTGTCAACAATGTTCTACTCATTGAATTAAATATTCACTAAGAATCTAAGCACAAAGTCATACCTGAGGCCAGAAGCACTGGCAGTATAGACTCTACAAGTAAAGTCTTGGTTTATCATGTGAAAGACAGAATCTCTGAGCTTTTCTACTTTAATAACCATAATAACCATGTGATCCCAGGCCTGTAAATGATGATCAGAAGGGGAGAAAGTTTTCAAAGCAGAGCACAGAGCATAGTCAGATTCCTGTTTGCTTCATTTCTTCCCCCCATTTTTTTTTCTCATGCAATCACTCACTCCTGGAACCGGTGTATGTGAGGGTGTGTGTGTGTGAGAGAGAGAGACTACACCTGCCTACATGCAATCAAGCACATCCCATGTAGTTTGTTCAAACAAACTTGTTTAGGGGAGTGAACTTGTTATTTCTCAAGAACTACAACTCTCAGCATTCCAGAAAGTTACCTTTTCCTCTTGCAAATAGGGATAAAAGACCTAACTTTGGCCCTTCCACAGCACTAAAAAGAGTGGTAGTTTGCTGGTATTATGTATAGGCAGGGGAGGGCAAAGAAAAATTGCAAGGGTCATCAAGCAAAGCTCCATGCAGGAGATGACCACTGTCGGTGCTGCCAACCACTATTGTTACAAAAGTAAAACATGATTGTATTTTAAACTTTGGAAAACACAGAAAGTATGTATGAGATTATTTGAATTCTCTTTTCTTACATATTTTCTATGTATTAAACTAGATACATACACATAATTTGTGCTGTAAGTATTCAACCTTTCCAGGTAGTACAAATTTGGCTGTAGACATCACAGGAACAAGTGTGCAGCTGTTTTCCAGTCCTGATTAAAACACTAATGATTGAATTTCATGTACTTTTTGCATTTAACACAATATTCTTTTTTGATATTGTAACCATTTATATTTTTAAATCACTGTTTGCTGAATTTCTCCTTTAAAAACTGCTCAAGTTAGAAGTAGTAGGAGAAAAATATTCCAATTCTCTAAGTGACCGACTCTAATTCTTGCAACTGTCCATGCATACAGGCTTAGAAGTGTAGGTTATGGTAGTAGTGTGATACCATATAAACTATAAATTCATGTGACTCTTAGTTAGCCAGACACATCCTCATTATCAGGTAACTAAACAGACCCACTAATGACAACTAGGTTCATTATCTACTTAGGTAATTTTGAACAATTTTCTGACTGGTTGTTTTATTATAACTATAGAATGTGGCAGAATTAAAGGTTAATTTCTGGAGTTATTCTGAGGATTAAATATGATAATATTGTCTGAGCTTTTAGAAAATAAGTGTCAACTAAACTTTTCAAATGAAAGATGTACATCAATGTTTAGGCAGATATTGTGGAAAATTTGCTAACAAGGTATCATATAAAGGATTGATATTTATCGAGAGGTTATATAAATACAATTTTTGGAGAGTGGAAATGTCCCAGGATGGATGGTTCAATCCACTCCCCAAGAATGCAGGAAGAAACAATAAGGACATTGGGGTCCCAGTGTCTCAAATGTGGTCTGGCCATGCCCCATTCAGGCTCCCAGCACTCTAGAGACACACTTCCAAGCTTTGCCAGCTAACACCTGAATCCCACTACAGGCACATCCACAAAATGCAAGAAGAAAATCAAAAATGGTTGTATACATGTCAAAGTTTGAAGTGTAATAAGACCATGAAATGTATAGAAATGAAGTTCTATCAAAGAAAAGATCCAGAGAAATGCTGGCTGCAGATGTTGAAGCCTGAGGATTAATTAGTGTACCCTCTGATTAATGCATTCCTCAACTCTCACCAGAGAAGCTTCTATTTACAGTAGATGGTGATTAACACAAAGACCTACAACTGCCCAAGGGGCAGAGAATAAGAGATGTAAATGGAATATCTATCTGTCTATCATCTATCTATATATCTATCTATCATCTATCTATCTATATATCAATCTTTATTTCTTTCTTTTTATCTATCTATCTATACCTATACCTATATCATTATATCAGGAGAGGTAGAGGCAGCATCTTCCAGATGCAGCAGGGCAATTGTACATATAAACGTGGAGTGGTTATGTCAGCATTTATAAGCAAAAGCCAGACCATAGCAGCATAGAGAGAAGAGTTGAGCATACTATTCCACCCCTAGTTAAGGAGTCATTGCCAACTAATAGCTGCCTATGAGAGTGGATTAGTTTTTTTTAAGACCACATGCCAGTGGAAGGCCATACATCCAAGAATATATGGGCAGAACAAATTAAATTTGATGGGGGACTAGAGAGATGGCTCCGAGGTTAAGAGCACTGATTGTTCTTCCGGAGGTCCTGAGTTCAATTCCCAGCAACCACATGGTGGCTCACAACCATCTACAATGACATTTGGTACCTTCTTGTGTATACTGTATACATAATATATAAATATTTAAAAATTAAATTTAAAAAATAAACAGAAAGTTGGCTGGGTAAGGAAGTGTAGTGGTTCTGGGGACAGTCAGGAGAGAGAGGTAAATATCAAAATGTGTTGCACAAAATTCTGAAAGAGCCCATAAAATATTATTAAATGATAATATGATTTATGATATACTTTCTATAGTTATCAAACTTTAAAATCTGTTTTACTTTTTCAATAATAACCAACCAATAAAAGTTTTTTAGCAATACCTTTAACCCAAAATATTAAAAAGTGCCAGGTAAAGTTGAACTTTTCATGCAAAGATTTATTCTGAAAGGGATATTTTTGAGGTGATGTTAGATGCTAAATGTCACACAACACCAGGAAACTTAACTCATAAGGAGAAGGGATGTGGCATTTGATTGGAACAGCACTTTCTCCAGTTTTCAGGAAACTATGATTAGTTTCTCACAAATGAAGCTTAATTGAACCCACTCAAAGCTGATGAGCACATCATGGAAATGCAGCATGTGTCTCACAGGTGGATCTGGACATGCTCAGGGAAAAGAGTGGAGGTCACCCTCTGCAAACCTGTCCCAGCTTTTCTTGCTCACACCTCCTGCAACACAAAGGATTTGGAAGGCCGGGTTTTATTGCTTTCCAATGTAAAAGGAAATCTTCTTCAGATAACCCAAATTAAAATGGTATATTCTTGGTTATTCTTGCATCAGTACTGTTCATGGAGAATAAGGACTAAAGTGCCTGCTTCTGATAAATATTTTCTTTTAAAATATACAGATACAAACTAAGAAACTATATAAGATTCTTTATGAGAAATAAAAGGAGCTGGGTATATTAGTGTTGGCCATCTGATAACCCTAGGTTTTTTTTTTTTTTTTTTTTTTTTTGTGTAGACTTAGATGACATTGCTGGGGTTGGTTCTTGTGTTTGGGCTTGAATATCTTTGTGTTTCCTCTTAATAGACTTTTTAAAAACTTTTTTCTTGACATTCACATTAATTGACATTTTAAATAATAAAACAAATAATCCAACCAATAATATTCATTATAAAAACATGATAAACATTATGAGGATAATCCCATCTACTTCATCTTTTCCTTTATTGGTTTAATATCAAATTCTCTAGACACCAAGCACCGTCCATTACCTTAAATAAATTCCCCCATTACAAAAAAAAAAAAAAAACCAAAAAAAAAAAAAAAAAAAAACCAAAAAAAACAAAAAACAAAAACCGAATGTACTCACCAATCTAGTTGACAGTGATGATTCAAATGACTGTGAAATGGGGCCACTACCTAGTATAATAGCAGCCCAAAGCGGGGGGGGGGAGGGGGGAAGGGAGGGGGACAAGAAAGAGAAAGTACCCGCAACCCACCAGGGGAAAGAGGCCACTGTCTGGAAAACTTACCCAGATAAACGTGATACAGAAACACATGTGGCTGGATCTGCCTAAAGCTGGAGGTAACTCAGAACAGACTAACCAGCCCATAATTACGCCTTTAGCCACATGTTGCCCTGGCTGGTAAGTGGCTTTTTGGGGTGGGGGGGAATTCATGCCTGAAAGTTGGATGCCAAGTGTTGTAATAAGTTTCTGGGACTTTCCAGTATAGCTTAAAGGTCCATTCCCACTCACAGCCCCACTTAAGTCTCAAATAATCACACACACACAGGCTTATATTGTTTTTATGCTGATTGGCATATAACTTGCTAGCTCTTTAATCTTAAACTAACCATCTTTCTAATCCTGTTCAGTTATGCAGCTCGGTACATTTTCTCAGCAGCATTTCCTCTGCATCTCCTGGCTGCTTAGGCGACTCTTTGGCATCTGCCTCTGTTCTGAGATGTTACCAGAGTTTTCTTAGTCTGGTATCCTTGCCCTCACTTTTTGTCTGCCTTTAGCCAATCAGCTTTTTATTAAACCCGTAGGCGGGACAATTATTTAAAATGTAACACATAATCCTACTACATGAGATAAAGGAAAATTAAAATTAGCATCAAACATAATTATGAAGAGAATCATCAAGCTGATGAGTACCTTGGCAAACTAATTGTGAGACTTATGATCTGCATATAAGACCCAGCATAGTCCTAATTGTCAAGAATTTCAATCCTGTCTAAGGAAGTGATCTAAAGATATTTTTTAAAGCTAAGATAATTGCTGCATGAAGCTAAAGCTTCTCACCATTGTCTACGTCATTGTGGGCAGTTTATAGTCATGTGAGCTTCCACATGGTTATGGATTGTAAGCTCTGTGAAGCTGTTGAATACAGGTTACGACTGGCCTTGAAGTATGACACACTAGTACCTGCCAAGATAAAGGAAGATTTATTTCTATGCAGCAGAAGCTCAGATAAATTCCCCTAGACTTAATTCATTACAAGGAGAAGAAAGAAAAGAAAGAAAGAATTAGAAGAGAAAGGAAGGGCTGCAGAGGCAAGAATTACACATGAATGGGCAAAACTAAATTTGCAATTCAAGTTCATTTCACTTGTAAAAAAAAAGGGGGGGGGGTTCCAGTTTGCAGAGCAGGGTTAGAGGACCCATAAATCCATAGTTAGTATCCTCACATTTTTTCCACAGTCTCCTTCAACTCTCCCAAATAGCTCAGTGAATGTAGCCCTGCTTTTCTTATTTCTGCCAATGATGAAACTGTGAGTCAGAGACCTGCATCTTGGGTGACATGGTCTTTAAACAAGACTTGGATTTGGGCTTGCTTTGTTCTCTTTGTAGGGAGCACATTATTTTTTCCTGGCATATGTTAACAGGGACTCAGTGCTGTAGTATGAAGAATGAGCTTCTTAAAGAAAGTGATCTATGTTCTCACATCAGTCAGTGAATCTGAGTGAGAGTGGGGACCAGAATACAGAATCTTGACTCTATTGACATTTGTTCGTTTTATGTATGTGTATGTTAATATCTACTGCAATGGCTCATCACATCCAGGCTTTGACATATGCAACAGCATGTCCTTGTGAGCCACAGGATTCTTAGACAGACTGCCTTATTGTAATTGGCTAGTCCTGATATTATTTTAAATGTGATGTTTAATATAACTTTCTTAAGCAAAGGAAAACATATTTTCCCCAGAACTGTTGAAATAACAGCTTTGAATATTGCCAGAAGCTGGCAGAATTCCAGGAAGAACAATGCAATTCTAATTTGGTGGGGTTTTAAGTTATCTCATATAGATCACTGAGGGGGATGGGGAAGATGCTCTATTCTTTATTTTCAAGCATGAAGTGTTTATTTGCCTCCAGAGATGAGAGATCTAGCAATCTGAGATCAGTTCATCTCCAAATAAACGTAATTTTCAGTACCAACCAACTGTCACAATCCATTCTTTCTGACCATTAAAGCTGAAGCCAGAGACCGTACGCTTCATAGGTCTGGAGCGTCTGAAATTGTTGGTATGAACAGAAGAGGGCACTGTCATGCAGCTGGTTACTTAGCCTTTTCCATTCTCCTTGGCATAGCCAAGTAGAGGCATGGGAAGGGAGCCAGATGATGTAATAGGAACAGGCAGAGGACACCCAGACAAAATGAGAAACATGGTCTTGAGTACAGCTTTGCTTTTTAGCTGATTTAATTCATGTCATTTTAACTCAATTCATTACTTTCAACTAAACTTCCTATGTTATTCTACAATAAATATACTGGGAAAACAAAGGTAAAGGCACAAAAAAATACTTTCTTTATCGAGCCTGGATTTTTTGTCCAGCTCACCCATACAGATGATGTACATTATAACATGGGAACACTTTTATTTGTTCTTGAGAAAATTGAATGTATCTTTCTGTGCAATGATCCTGGAATTCCTGGTGTAGAGTTTGAGACAAGTAGAGTATATAAACATGCCAGAGGCTGAACAAATACGTTATATATTACCTTACTCCCTCTTTTCTCAGACAAATAGAGTATAGATGCTTTCACAGACTTTAAGAAGGTACCACTTTCACACACACACACACACACACACACACACACACACACACACACACACACCAAACAACCAAAACCCAAAAAGAAACAGAAAAGAACATTTCAATAGCTTAATCTGGGAAAGTTTGATGAATAGTAGAGAAAGTCCACAACAATACAGGTTTCATAAAGAAAATAAGTAGTGGGCACCATGGCAAAGCAAGACCCTGTAGGATCTGAATCAGTAAGGAAATTTAGGGCTATTCTGAGCTAAAAGACTAGGCTGGAAAGAATGAAGGAACATGGTTGTAGAAGAAGACTATATAAGATGGCCACAGAGGCAGGTTACAGGCAAAATGCTAGTGTCATTCAGTGGAAGCAATAGGAAGTAAAAAACATTCAGAGGTCCAGACTAGGCTCTCTGAATGTGGATGACAGTTGTGTGGCTTGAACAGTTGGTGGGACCTCTGATAATAGGACCAGGATTTGTTCCTAGTACATGAACTGGCTTTTTGGAACCCATTCTCTATAGAGGGATACCTTGCTCAGCCTTGCTTCAAGGGTGTAGGAGGGGCTTGTTCCTGCCACAACCTGATATCCCAGACTTTGTTGACTCCCGATAGGAGGCCTCATCCTCTTTGAGGAGTGGATGGTGGGGTGGAGGAGAGAAGAGGAATTGTGGTCGGTTTTTAAAAAGAAACTTTTAAATACAAAAAAAATAAAGAGAGAAAGGAGGTGGAGTCAAAAGGACCATGTTATCAGAGCAAACAGAACACAGAAAAAGGAAGTAGCAGGATGATGTGCTCATTAGAGATGAGGGTGTTAGTGGAAGTCATGGATGGTTTGCCACTGCTCAATTTTTTTAGAGATGTAGCCTGCCTGGCTATCTGATGAATAAATGATTCTTGTGCTATGGTTCTATAGAAGAGTTGTGATGATGTTTAAAGTGGGTGGAGTTAGACTGGCTAGCAAGTGATGCTTGCTAATTTTTCTGAAATTACTGCTATTCACCTTAAATTTGCCAAAACTCTGAGCTGAGGCTCGTACTCATATGAAGGTGAAGTCTTCTGACAAAGGCCTTTGTTTCTCTTATTACTAGAGGGCATACAGTTATTACACAGAAACTCAGAAAAAATTCAAATCATTATATAAAGTATATTAATTCCTCAAAAGGATAATGTGAGGCGGGGGGATTTCAGGATTTTAGAACTGGTAATCCCTGACTCCCAACACAGATCTGCCAAATATCTGCTTTTGAAAACTGTTCTCTTTTTTTTGGGGGGGGAACTTTTAGTTTAATTTCTTTCATCTGTGAGCTGGGGTTTGTAGCACACAGGAAAGACAACTGGCTTTCCTTGGAGAACTAAATCAATACATTTCTGTCAGCTCTCTAGTTCAGTATTTAATACTAACTTCTTCTCTGCTTATCTTTCTTTATAAAAGAATAAAATAAAAATGTGTAGCTCAGCAGTATTATGTCTTTTATATGGCTCATGTCAGCACAGTTAAACTCCTTACTTCAATTATTATGACTAATGACTTACATAATGGCAATAATAATGATGCTAATGATAATGGCGATAAAATTATAATAAAAGGATTTAATCAAAGGAAGCATGTATCTCTGTGGAATTGAAAACACCTCTATTACTAAGGTTCAACATTTCCCTGAAAGTAAATCAATCAAAATACTATAATTATATCTTAACTACTAATAAAAGGTTTGTTTATAAATCTATCATGGTACTAAACTATACTATATTCCTCCTCAACTTCAAACTCTGTAAGCTCAATTTAATGTTTTTCCTCATTTTATGAGATGCAGATGAGTTAGAGAGTCCCAACAACATACTGATGTGGTCACTCTTGTCTTCAGACTTTGTATTCTTCATGTAATAACATGTTATAATGTTAGTATGCTTTACATGCGGTTTACTCAACTATGTTAAACTACACAAACAGCTCCCAACATCCAAAAATGCATCTCTTTCTTTTATGTGAATGTAAATCACACCACTGAAAGAATAACTGTAGAAAATTCTGATCTTATATATTTGGAGAAAAACTAGACACTTTGAAATTTCAAAGCAAAAAAGGTAATAACCCTAAATGCATTTATTATATTAGTTTTTGGACATTAGTCAATAACTGACATTCCTATTTTATTCCCTCTCAATTAGAAACATCTGTTGAGTAAAAATAGAAGAGACAATGAAATGGTTGGCTCAGTTATGAGAAAATGTCCATGTGAGAATAGACTTGATTTCCTTTGTTCCAACAGAAATTATGTTCAATTTATTCAACAGGCATTTGGTGAAGCATTGAGAGACTCAAGAAGTGGGGAAACATACATACACAATTTTGAAGTCCTTCTTACTTAAAGGTATTGAATCTGAATGGTTAGAAGTCTGGTTATCCTGGTCAGTGAGCCATACGAAGAGGCAAAGTATTCAAATGTGTAGATTTTTCACTTTGAGGGTTTTTTTTTTTTGGTGGGGGGAATCTTATTCATGTAGTAAGGTTAAAGTAGCTGAGGTATTGTCTCCATTTTCAATATTAGCTTCTGTCCCAAGTTCTATTCCTGTATGAATTTTGTTAATATGTTGTTCATTGCCTAGTGGAGTTTTCCAACATAGACTTTGTTTTCTTGCTATTAGAATCCTTCATTTTTCAAAATAGGTACTTATGCTTTGTAGAAAGTGGCTACTTTTTTTTTTTTACCACTATTTGGTGATGACAAAAACACTATAAATCTTTTGAGGAAACAGCATCTTAAGTGACCCATGTATGTATATTAACTTTACATTCTTTAAATTAAGGTTATAGTTAAGATGTTGCACTTTCTGTTTGCTTGCACAACCATATTTATTGTAGCTATTCACATTACCCAAATTATAGAATCAGGTTAGGTGTTCATCAGCAGATGAATAGATGTTTTTTTAAAAAGTGTGGGGTTTTATTTATCCATGAAGAAGGATAAAATTGTGTCATTTGTTGGAAAGTGAATGAAACTAAAAATTGCCATGCTAAGTGATTTAAGCCAGATTCAGAAAAACAAACGTCCTATATTTCCAATTACATGTGTATACTAGAGTTTATATAAATGCACAAAATAATAGAAAATAGATAATGAATGATAGAAGATAGATAGAAACAGATAGATAGGTAGATAAAAGATAGATAGATAGCTAGATAAATAGATAGGTAAAGACAGACAGATTGACAGAAACAGATAGGTAGATATGTGACATGAAAATAGAATTTTGACTGTCTGAGGGAATGGATGATATCAGGAAAGGGAGAGAGAGAAATGAGGGTGCTGGGTGGACACAGTACTATACACATGGTACAAATGTATAAGTTGAATAAGGATGCTGGGTGGACACAGTACTATACACATGGTACAAATATATAAGTTGAATATGCAATGAATATACACCAGTAAAATCAGCAAAATAATATCAGTCACCACAGATTCATCATGTATTCATAGATTTTTGATAATGGCCAGAGTTAAAATTCACTCCATTATTTTTAAGAATATGGTACATTAACACATACAATTATTGAAGAATAAATATAACACAATATTATATTAAATATAGCCTACCACAATAAAGTATGATTTTTTATACCTGCTATCCCAGCATCCAGAAGTTTGATGCAAGAAAATTTAAGAGTTAAAAGCTCATAGGCTACATAAGAAGACATTTCTCCTCTCCCAAATAACGAATTAGCTAAGTAAATAGACAAAAATTTTGGAAAGAGCCCTTTTGTCATAAGAGTTGTTAAGTAGGCTGCTCCATACTTTCATATTCTCTTTCAACAATGTTGGTCCTATGCTCGTATGAGCAGCTGACTTCACCTGGGCTTGCATTTGATTCAGGATTCCAGCCACAGCAGGAGTCAAAGCCCAGACAGGAGTCTTCATATGTTCTGTGTTGTGCTTGGTGACAGAGGAGTATGATTTGGGAACATTTTTGGGTTGCAGTTTTGTCTGTCTTGGGACATCCCTCCCCCGATTCTCCCCATTTATACCTTAGACTATATTCTCCCTCTAACTCTTCTGTGTCCTTTTTCCTATACATCACAAACATTTGCCCCCTTTGCATCCCATATAGCCTCTGAAGACCATTAGCTCAGGAAAGAAAGCTGAAGAAAAGAGAATGTGTCTCTCCCAGGGTCTTTTCAGTCACTGACTTTGGCTGTACTTCCTGTAGTTCCTTAATGATGTATAAAAGAAGTTGAAAGAAATTTAAAGTGAATTATTCTTTCCTCAAGTATTTTTCATGTTTTCTCTGTTAAAGGAGTCAAGGGAATCTTTTGCAGAAGCTCAGGGCTTGGGTGCAGCCTTTGATTTTCATGCTTAAACATCTCGGGTTTCTGTGCAAAGTGCCCTGCTGTAGATTTTTTCTTCTTCTTCTCATCTTCTTATTTAAGTTCAACTTGAGTCAGTAATGTTTTAAGGGAGGCCATTCTCATGTGAAGGCAGCTGTCTCTAATGTATTACCTCTTACTATCATCCCACTTAATTCCCCAGAAAAAAAAAAAGCATATTCAAGGTAGGAATATTACTCAATAAGAAAAACCAGGGTCTGGCCTCAGTCCCATGTATGGATGCTTCTTTATTTGCTCATTGCTTTTTGGCAGATAACATTGCAAAGCTAGCCTTGACACTTCTCTTAGACTTTCCAAAGGTATTATTTTCAGTGATAGGCAAGGGCCTGGCAATGAAATCAAGAGTGTTCAGGGAGGCTAGGCAACGCTGAAGAATGGAGTTGTTCAGAATTTGAACCTCTGAAATAAACCTTCAACCTTCAATGGGATCAATGTGCACGAGGATATCTAGCTAAAATCTTTTCTTTTATCTTTCCTGGGATGTGTCTGTATATAGGAAGAAGCAAAAAGAATAGTTGAAAAAGCTGAATGAGAAAAAGTGTAAAACTAAAGAACAAAGAAGAGGTTGAAAGAGAACAGAGAAGAAAAAGGTAGAGAAAAAAAATAGGATTATTTAGGGGAGAAGCTTTCTTACTCTTCAATAAAGAAAGAACACTCCCATTCTAAATTTCTCTACCTTATTGTATTTCTTATTTAGGTAACTATGTGTCAAGTCAATGCCTTTGGTTTCCATGTAAGATTTTGGTAAGATAAAATAGTAGGTACTTTTTATCTTTGCTCTTTTATCCTTTAAATTTGCTTTGCTCTTCTGAGTGATTTCAGGTACCATGTCACTGAGTTTATGTAAAAGACTTTTAGCAACTCACACTGCATTGTACAAATAGAGGAGTGTTACTGATTATTGGTATATAGTTAAGTAATTTTCCTGTCAAATCAGTGTCCCTGGCTGAGCGTCGGACTCAGACCCAGGATGTCTGCGATAAAGATAAAGGCATTCACTGTAGTGAATGGAGAAGATAATCATCTTGGTTATGCTTCTCTGTCAATTCCAAAGAAGGTCTCATGGTCAGGCTTTGCTGTCAACTGGACACTATACTAGAATTACCTGGAAAATAAGCCTCAGTGAGAGATTGTCTACATTGGGTTGGTCTATGAGCATGTATTTAGAGAATTAGATTAATTAAACTAATTGATGTAAGAAGACCCCACCGACTGTGGGAAGTACTATTGTGTAGGTAAAAGCTGAGCATAAGCAAGCAAAAAAAAATTGACGGCTCTCCTCTGTGCAGCAGCAAATGTGTTTCACATGTAGGAGACAATCTGAGCTGCTCCAGCTCACATTTTCTCCTTTTTTAGGAGAGGCATATCTACAGTCCCCCAAGTCCAGACTTTTTTCATATTTCTATGTTATTTGCCAAATTGATGAGTTTAGAGAAATAGCAAATCCTACTTGCTTCCAAAATAGCCCTCCATATGGATGCCTGACACCTTCAAGGAGAAAAAATAATCCTTTACTATTCAGGGGACACTTTTATTTCACACTTAGCCTGAGGTGCATAATTCATTTCTTCCCATGACAAGAGGTACCTTATTGGCATAAATGCACTCAGAGGAATGAATAATTGAATATTTGTTTCTAAGATGTGTATATTGTGAGAAAAATGGTAGAAAACTTAAAATATTATAATTACAAAAACATAAAAATCCTGGAAAGGACACAGAGTCCAAAGAGATGGAGAGAAATTTTATTCTTTCTAGAGGTCCCTGAAACAGGTTGGTCTAGTTTTTGACAATAGCAACCATCAAGTACAGAATGCCCAAGTGTTTACAGGGAACATCAACACACATTATCTTTAATTTATGAAAGCTGTTTATAACCCACTTTAATGAGTACTTTTCAAGGACGGAATACTCAGAAGATGAAGGGAATAAAATAAAAATATGAAGAATTCAACCTCTATCCTCACAGAATTATATACTAGCCCCAGAAGCCTTTTCCAGCTTATCACAAAGGTCACTCCAGTAACCTTTTATCCAAGTGACATGTGGCTTAACTCCTTGCCTATCTCAATCAGTCATGCTATTGTAATTTATGTGCTCAAAGCGACTTTCCTTTCTCTATCTCTTTTAGATATTCACTAGTCAGCTTCATGTCCCTTTCTTCCTGAGATATAAGCTCCGGGACAAAGAATATTGGTCAGATTTTTCTCTGTGCAGGGAAAAACATCTGCTGGATACAAAAATAGACATGAAAAATATTTTTAAAGAAATGCTCAGCTATTAAACTGAAGACTCAGAGTGGATTCAAAATGTGCCATTTGGTTATTTAACATTTGATAATGTCATGGACAGCTTACAAGGAATTGAGAGCACATTATAGCAGAACTGGGCTGCCCATCTCAACTATCTTTGTGTTCAGAGATAGTGCCATTTAAATGTGTTAGGACCAACTAGCACATTCATTGTAGCAGAAGGAAAAGAGATGGGTGGAATCATAAAAGGAAAACATTAAGACTTTGAAAACCTGGAGGATTCTCAGAATAATTATATCAAAGCAGAGACTGTCAGATGCAGGTGAGATTTAGGAGGAGTCTGTGCCTACCATAGGGTTCTGACCATTCCAGGGAACAGCATATAAAGCTCTGTGTATAGGTTGCTCATGCAGATAACTGAAAGTAAGTAACAGTATGTAAAACATTTGCAATACAGTGTCCTCATCAAAGGTAAGTTCCAATCAACTAAGCATAAAATCAATGGCAAAACAAAGGAGCAGAAGGACAAAATGTGACAGCACAACCATGGCTTAGTAGCAAGATTCAGATTGCTCAGAATATCATGGTACAAAGTAGAAACCGTTTAATTAAATTGTTTTGTTATTTATACATTTATTGGTGAGTGTGTGTGTGTATTCATGTGCCACAGCACATATGAAGGTCAGATAAAAACTTGCATATGCCACTTCGTCCCTATCATGATTCAAGTTCTGGGTATCAGGTTCAGGGTATCAGACTTATCAGCAAATGCCCTTATAGTTTGAGCCATCTCACTGACTCATGAACTTTTTTCATTACAGAAAAGAAAGAATGTCATAAATCAAAGGATTTTTCAAAGACACTGGTGGACATCCCAGTTATAGCATAGCAGTGACATGCCTGCCGTAAGTTTCACTTGCTCTCTGATGACTTTCTTACTTATGGTTTGGTGGAAACTTGTGATCTGTTAAATTAATACATCTCAGCATTTCAAATGTTTTAGCTGATATTAACCAGGATTCTGAGTAAGACACAGAGATAACAATGAATGGTTATTAAGGGAGCTAAAGGTCGTCCAAGATAAATTAAACTCACGTGTGCAACATTCCAAATCTCCACAATTATCAATGTCTAATCAGTCATTCTGTCTTCTAGAATATTTAACACAACACTGTTGCAGATGTTTTCTCTGAGAATTTTAGGTGATACTGCCATGTCTCTACCATCTAAAGAAAAATCAAATAATTTATTTCCATGCTACAGTCTGGTAGGAAAATAAGAAACAAGGTCACCATGATTTTACTTCCTTCATTTGAGCTGGAATGGTGAACATGATCAGGAACAGTCCCTGGAGATATTGAGTCTGTGTCCTTGTGCAATGGCAGACAAGATACTGTAGATTTAGAAATAGAGAGATCTCCATTGCTTTGTTTTTCTGACTATCTATTAAGATATTTCAAGGTAGATTTCATGGAAGTGGCTAGCTATCTTTGTGAGATGTGAGAATGGTTGTTATCCATTTAATTTGTTTTTCCTGTTATCTGGCTGTGAACTCACCCCTCATCCACTCAGACACATTTTTTGGAATTATATAATTATATAAGGCCTGTTGTACATAAAAGGATAATAATAATTTATATGTTTACCTAGTATAACCATAACCAGCTGAGACATGAGATATGTTCAGCCTTAGTGACAAAGGCCAGGCAGCAGAAGTAAACCTGCAGAGAATTACACACAGGTGCCCCGTAAGTGGTGAGAAATCAAGAGTTTCATGTTAATTAAATAATGAATGGGCTATATAGCAGCAAAATTAGATCTGGGTCAAATTCCTTACATAGCACTGGTCAACTAAAAATAGATCTTCTGAAATAACTCTTGGAACATTAGTATAGAGAAGAAAACCCTGCTCAAGCAATTAAGTGCAGTGTCAGTATATCAGGGAAAGCAGAACGAGGAACTGAGCCCCAGCAGGTGAATATTTATGTGGATGGACAATGAGTCTGGATAGATGGCTCTTCTTCTTTTGAGACTAGTGGGCAGAACAATCAATATAACCTGTGGTTTCAATTCTAGTGGAAATCTTAAATTTCTAAGTTGGATTATGCTCCAAAATATATGTTAAATAATATTTTATAAGCTCTAGATATTTTGTTTGTAAGAATCCTGGGGTTTCCATTTAGCCAAAGAAACAAAACAAGATTCATTCCTCAATTGCCATACTAAGCTGCGCAACCTTACAACATCTTGACATTAAAGTCTTAACCTCTATACCCAACTTCATGGTCACTAAGTCTTGCAGAGTGGTCAAATAATGTGAGTTCTACCTCCAGAATTAGTCAAGTGCTTTTATGAAAAAGTATTAGAGAAGACTACTCATCCCTTCTGCCATGTGAGGCACATATGAGAAGCTGACTATAGTATTAATCATTTGATCACCAAATATAGGATCTGCTAATTCTTTATTTTAAAAAAATCACAGACTTTATGTCTGATAATTATCAGTGTGTGTGTGTCGTTGATTTCATTCTCTAAGGTATTTTGTTATAGGAGCAGGAATTGACTGACAAGACATCAGAGACTAGGGGGAACAAATTTGTTGCTCATGGTTCTGGGGACAGAGAAGTTGAAATTAAAGATACTGGCCAGTTTGTCTTCTGCTGAGAGTTCTCTCTCTCTCTCTCTCTGACTTTTTAGAAGTCTTGTTTTCCCTCCTGTATTAAGGAGAGACAGTTAATGTGGTCAGTCTCATGTATTCTGTGAGGGCACATATTGCATCCTGTCAGTCCACTTTCTTGGCTTCATTTAATTAGTTCCAAAGAACCTCTGCCCTGCCACCGCCCAAAATCATCCCACCTGCAGTCAGAAATTCAGTGTATGATTTATAAAGAGACACAAACAGTCAGTTTATACCCTCCATTCATATTACTCAAAATTGTCTTTCCTGGGCTTGTTATCTGCCTTACATATCTTAATTACATGTAGATAAACTCTAGTAGGCCTATGCTATGTCCTTAAAATAATGTCAAAAGAAATGCCTTGAGATATAAATGTGAATAGCAAGGATTAGAGTTAGAGTTCATGCAGGACGCATCTTAGAGCACAAGTTGCTGTAGATTTGCATGAAAAGGAAGCAGAACAGGCATGGAGGTTGAGGCTATACAATCTGTATTCAGGACAAACACCTACAAGCGGTCATATAACTATTAAGTATTAGCTTTTCAAAACAGAAGAACCAGAAAAATCACAAAGTGCCGAATTCTATCTTCCTTTCCTTTGGTTCTACCTGTTCTCCCAAGATACATTCTTTATTTCTTGCAATTGCAGCCAAAGTTATATGAATATCCCTTAGAAACAGGCCTCAAATATTTACAGATGATAGAGTCAAAGGCTTCAGGTAATTACAAGACCTATATAGTTTATCTTTTCTAAAAGGGTATTCTAATAACCAGTACATCTGCTGAGATTTAATAATTTTCCAATAGCTGTCACCCCAGGAGCCAGTATTAAAACCACATCACAGTGGGCTCTTCTTCATGAACACTCTACACCTCAGTGAGAATGCCTTCGATCCAATTAGTCTGTGCCATTTAATTTGTTCAATGCAAATTACTGACATTTAATTGAATTCAGTTAGACACAAATCAATAGAAATCAATTCCAAGTGATTAGGCCTTAACATTCATCAATAGAATTAAATTTCAAGAGACCAGGAGAAGATTTACCTGAGTGGTTGATATGTTTTTAAATTTTACTTTTAGTTTTTAAGATAGAATGTTATTCAAAGTCACTTGGTCATAAATATAATTGGTCACTACTGCTATTGGAACTGAAGAGTGGTTATTAAAAGACATTACCTTTTTTTTGGTAATTTAACTTTCAAACATCCAGAAAAATAGTAGTACGGAGTAAATTTATCTTTTAATATGAAGTCAACACTGTGTTATTGTTGGGTGACTTTTCTATTGGACTCATGCTTGCTAGGGTGTGGATGACCATCTGGCAGTGTATGGGCATACCCACTTCAGATTATAATTCTGTCTATTTAATCTATGGGAATTGATTGGAGACATTTTCCTTTTCTGTAAGGCAAGCTGAACTTTGAATAGTATTATATATTGTGTCTATTATGAGGTAACTGCTTCTACCTCTCCTACCCACAGCTAGAAAAAGTAAAGTATGAAGAAGTCCTAATAGTCAAGGTTCTTTAGAGAAATAGCCCAACAGGATGTGTAGATTTAGAAAGACTGATGAGCCATGTGATTTTGGGAAATAGTAAGGGCCATTTTCTGACTTCTGTAATTTAGAGACTGTGGTGGTTTGAGTGAGAATGGGCTCCATATGTTTCTATATTTGCATGCTCTGTCCCGAGATGATGAGATGTTTGGGAAGGATTTGGAAGTGTGGCCTTGGTGGAAGAAGTCTATTACTAGGGGTGGGCTTTAGAGTTTCAAAGGCCCATGCCAGACCCAGCCTCCCTCTCTCTCTCTCTCTCTCTCTCTCTCTCTCTCTCTCTCTCTCCCCCCCCCCTTTCTCTCTCTCTCTCTCTCTCTCTCAATTTCTCTCTCTCTCTCTTCTCTGCTCCCCAGGGACTCTCTCACTTGATGTCTCTGTCTTCATCTCTCTCTCTCTCTCTCTCTCTCTCTCTCTCTCTCTCTCTCTCTCTCTCTCCTTTGCCTATGGATCAATATGTAAAGCTCTCAGCTACTGCTCCATCATCATGCCTGTTTGCTTTCTGCCATCATGATGGACAAAGCCTCTGAAACTTGAAGCAATCTCCAATTAAATGCTTCCTCTTCTTTTTGTTTTATAGGAGTTGCCTTGAATAGGGTGTCTCTAAACAAAAAATAAAATAATAACTAAAACAGAGATCAAGAGAAAACAGTGAGACAAAGCCATTCTGTGTCTATAGGCCTGAAGAACTGGGTTTCTCATCTCATTAAGTCTCATTCAAGGACACAGGGTTATTATATATCAGCTCTGATGAGCAAGAAGGAAGGAAATTTATCTCCTATTACTTTGTTTTATATTCAGACCCACACTGAGGAGGGCTATCTGCCTCACTGAAAAACACATGAAGATTCAGACACACCATCACAAACGCATTTCAAAATAATGTTCATTCTTGACACATGGTGGTCTATCAGCATGATGCATAAAGTTAACTGTCATGGAATTAAGCCAGTTAGCTAAGGTTGCAAAGCAAATGCAGGCCAGAACTTGGGTTTGACTGCAGGCTCTTTGATCCCAGGGCCCCTTTTACTTGTTCTAAGTATGACCATGACCATGCTAAGGGTTGGTGGAGAAGTCTGGCTTCATGTTATCACTGATGCTGGAATCCTGACACCTCCGATTTATCTGTGCATTATCCCATACATTCTGTTTTCATTCTTCACCTCTCTTCTTACATACCAGCCATGAAACCTCCCTAAAGTTACTCAGACATTCTAGACTTTGAAATGACATTTACTCAAAATTCAAGTGGAGGGTACTCAAGAAATCAAGACATGGACAATTCATAAGAGATAATTGAATCAATGGAGAGTCTATTTACAAGTTTAGGCTAGATTATGGACAACCACAAGGGCCAACGATTAATGCTAGCAAAAGCAAATTGAGTAGTTCATCATCCTTCCCTGAATTCCAACTGCAATAGAAAATATAAAACTGCTTCTCCAATTAATAGATACAATAGAAAAGTGAGCCATTTTCCCTTTTTGGGTAGAATTTATATTCATCAGCATAGAGTAGTTATAGAAGATAGATTATTCATTACCTTTCTGCTCTCTCAGAATTTTGGTTCACAGCTCTCTATAGCAAGTTGTGTCAGGAAGGAAGAGATTGAGGAAAAATGCAAAATGAAGACTAACATATGAAAGAAGCCAGTTAAAAGAAAAAAGACTGGAAGACTTTCTGCACATGGGCATTTTATTACAAATGGCATACTGTTGTTATTTGATTATTTACTTATTTATTTATTTATAGCAATTCAAGAGATCATACCTCTGAGTTTCAAAGGTTGAGTCTCCAGGAATAAACATGGCTGTAATATTCCTGGTAGTCATCTTTTCTGGGATTACCAGTTGACATAATAGTATTATTCTTGCTTAAGTTTTAATTTCTATAAAAATTTTTTTGGTTTATCCAGGGTGCCCTTTTAATGGTTTTGCGTTTATAACAGTAGTTCATGTTTTCGTAATTTTCTTTCTTTTTTCTTTATCAAAACAACTTTGTTGGTTTTTTTTTATTATGAATAAGTCATATTTTTTATCCATGTATCCCCGTGTTCAAACTCCCTTCCCCCTCTCACCCAAGATGACATTTTCAGCAGTATCTATGATATATAGATGATAATGACCTCATATGTGGTAGTAAACACTTCTATTTCAATGACTGTTGTGAACATGCTACCTTACTATATAGAAACCAATTTTATATCCTTTGCCACGCCCACCTCGACTAGCAAGGAAGATGCAACATCAGGCTCTTCTTTCAGCAGTTTATTCAGGAACCTTGATTTCTGACTTCTTCTGAGGACATCATGGAAACCCGCTCACAGCCTAAATAGCCTCTGGGCAGCCAACCCTAGTGTGCTACATGGGCACTACTGAAAGGCCCAGGTAGGCTGAAGCAAGCCAGATCCTTAGCCTTAGCCAAATATGGAGTTGTTTATCACTGAGAGCACTCACCATCGGGAAGGTGGAGGGCTGAAGCCAGCGCCATCTTTAAGGCATGGCTACATGCAGCTCTCTATAGTCCTTGTTTTGGTAAAGTGTATTAAAATAAATTATTGTTGTACTTAATCTTCCTCTCCTTGAACACAGGGGGATGTGAATGATTCTATTTGCCTTGTGCACGAACATGATAATGGGTGCTCAAGCAGGGGTTATAATCTCACAGGCAATTGTCTATGGAGAGAGAGAAATGAACGGAGAATGAATGAAATACGTGTATGTAAGTATTTCTGGTAAAATACTATTGGTGGCTATATCAGCACTGCTTATGAGTATAGAAGATAAGAGTTCATACTATCCAGAAGATGATCAGAGGTCATTTTGTCTTACAATTTGTCTTATAGGCTACAATTTGTCAGAAGACCTCCCTCCTCACCAATGAGGTTTTTGGCAACATTTCAGAGTCAGCTCTGTCCTTTCATAGCACCCATTTGTACTAGTTTTTTCTCTGTTGTTATAATAAAACACAGGAGAAAAGGTTCTGGGGGAAGAAAGAGTGTATTTAATCTTACATCTTATAGTCACTCATTCATGGGGGCCAAAGCAGAAGTTGAGATGAAGACCATAGAGAAACAGTACTTATGCCTTTCTTCTTCTGGAAAATTCAGTTACCTTTCTTAGGTAACTCAGACCCACCTGCCTAGAGATCACAATACCTACAGTGGTCTGGGCTTCGCTATATCAATTAGCAATTAAGAAAATTGTCTCAACAGTCATGTCTACAGGATAATCAATGGATGTAAATTCATCAGTTGAGGTTCCCTTTATTTTGGGGACTCTAAATTTTGTCCAGTTGACAAATACCTACCAGAACAGCATTTTGCAAATTATAAATGACTATAGTACATGATCACAATATTCACTGGACAGGATCATGAAGGCTGCTTTGCTCTGTTCGCTTTTGTTATAAGAGAATACTCAAGAATTGTTCATTTGCATAGAACAAGGAGTTAATTGGCCTCACAGTTATGGAGGGTGTGAAATTGAAGATTATGGTGCTGACACCACTCAGCCTCTGGTGAGATCTATGTTTTTGATAATGTCAAAAATTGACAGAAGGGCAACAGAGCATATGCAGGGTTAAGGTTAGGATGAGAACAGACAGCCTCACTTTATGACAATCGTCTTCTGGATTAAGCAGCGATTCACTTTTATCAGAGTGAGGATTCACACAGAAGAGAAGGCATTAATGCATTCATGAATGCAGGTTCTCTGTGCTTCAAACAGTTTCATAGGCTCCACCCCAGCACTGTGGCAAGCATGAATTCTGCAAGATATGCTCAATGGCAGCCGCAACTCTGTGGGCAGATTGTTCTCAGACATTTGAGCTTGAATAACTTGTGAATATTGCAGTAAGCACAGATTCCTCAGTCCCATCTGAAAGCACTTATTTCAATAGACTTACTATCAGGCTCAGAAAGCCCAGATTTTGTGAACTCTACTAAATATGTTAATGGTATTGGGTGAGCATCAGACAACTCAAGAAATATTGGGACTAACCATTATCCTACTCAATGTAACATTCTATTTACCATTTTAAAATAAATTTAATTTTGTATTATAATGAAAACAAAGAGCCAGATATTGGGGAAAAGGATAAGGAGATAAAGACACCAATCATAGTCAGTTTTCAACCAGGCAACTCTTCAGGCCTCTCTTCATGCATCCTTGACTTCAAGCTTCCTTGTCCTCAGCCAGCATGGGACATGATGGGAAAGCTGAACTCCTCCCTCCTCCGTCTTCTCTGCCCAGCTATCTTACTTCCTGATTCAACTTTGTAGAGCTAGGATTAAAGGTGTGTCACAACTGTGGCTCTCTTAGACCTTGAATTCACAGAAATCTGGAGGGATCTCTGTTTCCCCAATGATGGGATTAAAGACCTGGGTCATCACTCCCTGACATTCATGACTTGGCTGTGTTGATGGCACTGTCCACTGATATTTCAGACTATTTTTATTAAATATACAATATATTCACCCCATACCACTTCTGTTAGAAGTCAGCATCTCAACTTTTTACCAATTGAATGTTTATTGGCTTTTGCTATCTTGAGTGCTTTGGTATTGACTTAAGTAGACTCCAAAAATTTACAAAGTTTATTTTCAGTTAAATGTTGAAGGCTGAGCTTAACTATGTCTTTCCATATAGCCATGATGTACAGGAAAGAAATGAAGTTCTTTTGTCTAAAATCAAGAATATGCTTTGTAGAGCCAGCAATGAAGGGCCTGGGATCAGGCTTTGGAAGAGTTACAGCTTCAGAATGTGAAAACCAAACTCTGCCACCATATTCACCTAAGATTTTCAGTCTGGAGGCTGCTGTGTGATGATCATTAATGTTCTTGAGATACTCATTGTTTTGCTTGAGAAACATTGTTATATTTGCTTCCTACTGAATTTGTCCCGTTGATGATAGTTTCTTCTGACCTCATCTCATTTGTCTCCTGAAATAGCACATAAGATACTTTGGGGAGCTCACTAAATCAAGAACAGCCATTTGCAAACAATCAGGAAAAGGAACAAGGCCCTCCAAGGATAGGCAACTGTCCACTGACATGTGCAGTATGTGGAGCCTCAAGGGGAGGGTTCAGATAGTGTTTCTGTGCATGGACTGGCACCTTGGAGCCCATTCCTTCCAGAAGAACACCTAACCCATTCTTAATATTAGAATGAGGAAATCGGACCTGCCTGGAGTGGATGCTGAGCTAATCTACCTTGGGACCTCTTGCCCTTTTGGGGGAGGGGATGGGGGATAGGGAGGAGGGAGGCTGAAGGCTGACCATGAGGGTGAAGGGAGTTGGAACAAGGGGATACATTGATTAAAAAATACTTTATTCTATAAAAATAAATAGATAAATAAAATTTAAAAAATGAAACTTTCATTTTTGATTAAATAGAAATAAAGATACTGTAGGGTTTGGTATTTTTCATTTATTTTATGTATGGACCACAACATTTTCTCCCTCTTTTCATCGTGTCCTTTCCCTTAACTCCCATTTACCCCTTTCAGCCTCTCATCCGCATTCAATCAGAAAGGGGTAAGCCTCCCATGGGAGTCAACAAAGCATGAAATATCAAGTTGAGGCAGGATCAAGCTCCTTTCCCTACATCAAGGCTAGGTGAGGCATCCAAGCATGAGGGAAAAGTTTCCAAAAGCCAACTCAAGCTCCAGGGACAGATCCTGATCTCACTACTAGGAACCTAGAAACAGAACAGACTGCACCACTATCACCCACATCCAGAGGACATAGATTGATACAGTACTTCTTGCTTGGCATAAGATAGCTTGTAAAAATTTCCAGATCCCCAAGTTGTCTATCTTTTTATCTTCTGATCTGGCCATCATTCTCAAGACTCTGCCACTGAAGAAAGATTGGCTAGATCAGGATCAGTTAAATGTTTGGTTCAAAATACTGAAAATTGATAAGCTGTACAGTTTTGATGGGAAAGTAATATATTTTTAAACCAGAATGAATGTAATGATAATATCTAAGAAGTGCTGATCAAAGGTTAGATTTTTTTTGTAGGAAGAAAAACTTTCAAAATTATTAACTGTACAATATGGTGGATATAGTTAATAACTGCGCATTCTATTCGTCTAAGTTGCCAAGAGAGTAGATGTTAAGTGCTCTCACCTCAGATAAGTAAACATTCAAAGAAATGTGTAGGTTAATGTGATGATTAATGTTTACCATCAACTAGGATCTAGATTGCCTATGAGACACATACTTGGGTATCTCTATGAGGATGTTATAACTTATAAGAGATATCCTAAATGTTAGTAGTAACATTCTATGAGCTGGACTATAGTATTGAATTACAGGCAACTTATAAACAACCTATAGATGCTGATAATTGGACAAAGAGTCTGGCCTAAGAAAAAACATAACAGTTCACTACTTAATACTAAATAGTCATCTCTGGAGATATACATGTGTACAAGTAACATTATATATTCTGAGCATGTTGTACTTATATATTTAGGAATGTATTTGTATATACATTTATACAAATATATATATACATGCAACAGTAATTAATGTATATGCATGAAAAGGAACAAGGAGAAATATACAGGAGAATTCAGAGGATATAGGGAAGGGAGAAATGTTGTAATTAAGTTATTGTATAAGTATAAGAAATAATTTTAAAAAGAGGAAAATAAGAAAGCAAGCTAAGCACCAATATACATTCTACTTCCTGTTTACACATACACTGTGAGAATCTGCCTCTGGGTTCTAGTGGTCAGGTCTTTCCTGCCATGATGGGATGCATTCTTAAACATGAACAAAACCAAACTGTTTCTTCCTTTGGCTGCTCTTGTCAGGAATTATGCTGTAATAACAAAGAGACTAATACAGTTAATTAGGTGAGACAAGTCATAACACCATGCATATGTATTATAAAGCATTGTGTTTCATAAAAGAAATGTGGAGAATCTTTGACAATTCAAAAATACCTAGGGCTATGGGTATTGTTCAAAGTAGAACATGTCTGTAGCATGTGAGATTCCATGGGAAATTCTCCTAGAACCACCCAGAGAAGATAGTGTAAAAAATTAGATGAAATAAGAATTGGGCATTAGAGCCAAAGAACAATTGAAGAATGCCTTCACCCTGAAGTGCCATTAGTGTAAGAGTTTGAAAAGAAGGCATTTATAGGTGTTTCTGCAAAGTATTTTACTTTTCTCCTGGGAGTGTTGTATGTTTGAAAAATCTTTCTTGTTAATCCTTTCCTTCAGTTCAGTTATTGGAACACAACAATACAATAAGGTCTGCCCACACAAGGCAGAGAAGACTGAAATTGCTTTTTCTGTAGCATTCATTTATTGCCCTAATTTAGTTTTCTAGATCTATATATTCTATACATATTTCTCAGACATTGTTCAAGTGCTGTCATTTTTTAACTAATTGATGAAATGTCTGCATTGTTTTTATTACTCCTCATAGACTCTTGTCACATTTTTTTCCACAAACATCATTACATTCAGATTTATACTTAGTAAGATCCCAGAACCGAACTCTAAACCCAGGGTAGAATATTAACAAAAGAAGATAATGAATTTCTTGGTTGAGATCCTGCTCACATTGATCAGATTACTTCCACACATCTGCCATGCAATTTTAATTTGGAATAGAGAAAGCAGTGGAATGTCAATTATTTGCTAATATAGGCAGGTTTTCTATAGGGAAGAAGAGAAAATCATTAACTAGAACTTTTATAATGTGAGTCCAAGTCATATTTGGGTCTTCACATCAAAATATAAAAGTGGAAAAGCCCATCATGTGTACTGACCTTACTGTATCATGCACACATAGCTCATCTCCAGATAGGAATTCAAATGTGTACCTTAGGCTATTGGCCAAGCAAAATATGCTGCATGACTGGGTGTCATGTCACATGGCTGCTATCACAACATTTAGGATGTTGGGGGAAGAGAACTGCTTCCGTGATTTCAAGGGCATCTTAAGGCTACATAATAAAAACCTGTCTTAAAATGTAATTTGTGCATGCTAAGTGATTATTTTTATGCAGCGACAGATTAAATACATAAAGACTTTTTCAGACAATAATTGCTAATTCAAAGTATTATTGATGGTGATGCTTGCAAGCTATTCTACCACAATAAAATGTTATATGCTTCATTTTATGTTGTTGTTTGGTTTTTGTCAGTTTAACATCTGGGAAGAGGGGATTGTCAGTTGAAGAGTCGACCTCATTGTATTGACCTGTAAGCAAGTGTGTGCAGAAATTTCCAGATTGGTGACTGATCAAAGTGTGAGTTCCTAGTTCACTGTGGGTGGTCTCACTACCAGGTAGATAGTCTTGTGTTGTATAAAATGGCAGTCCGAGGAATCCCTGGGGGCCAAGAGTGGCAGCAACATTCCTCTAAGGCCTCTGTTTCTGCCTCCAGTTTCTGTCCATGAGTTCCTGCCTTGAATTCCTTCAGTGGTGGTCTGCAAATGTAAGGTAAAGTAAAAATTTGCTTCTCAAGTTGATTTTGGTCATGCATCACAGCAATAGAATCCAAGCTTGGACAAAGATAAAAAATTCATCATAGAGAGTCAAAATTGTTACGTTATTATTTTGAAAGATAGATGTAATTAATCATTATTACATAGTCCTAAACTTTTCCATATATATATATATTTAAAGTTGTCTTCCCACTGATTCTGAAGCACTTAAAACAGATAATAGCAAAGTAGTTTATCAATGAGCTTGTTTTTTCAAGCCTCTTACATAATTAAGTATTTTAATAGGGTAATAACTGTATTTTAAATGTGTTAGAATCAAAATCTTGATGTACCATGGGGTTCCCAGTTGAGTTAACTGGCCTAATATGCCTAATATTTTGCATTTTACAGAAAGGAAGGGGAGGATGAGCCAGAGAGTGAAGCAGGGCTTTATCTCAAGGATTATCTGAACTGATAGGTATGAATAATGACAGCAGTTGAAAATGATCTGCAGGGCCAACATCTGAGAGAGACACACCAACTGCCCATCAATACACATCTGAGCTCCTGTTTGCTCTTATCTAAGATAACATAGATAGGGCAATGTATGTGAATAGGCAACATGCCCAGCACACAGATACTGTGAAATGTGCTTGATAGTATGACTATGGGTCATGTTGGAGAAAAAAATGCATTGTAGGATTAGCTAGGGAGATATATGCAACTTTGCACGGGAACTGAGACTTTGAAGTTTAGATACCACGGGCTGTACGCACAAGCCTGTGGTCATGACTGGTAAAGGTGAGAGTAGCAAACCTAGAACACTGAAGTAATTAAGGAAAGCCTAAGTAATACAAACATATTTATTGCCTGCCATCTCTTCTTAATGGTCAGCTGTGTCCGGAGGTACTTATAGTATGAATATGAGATGTTCTCTGCAGGCTCAGATATTACCAGCTTAGTTCCAGCTGCTTATATTGTTTCAGAACAGGCTGAAAGCTTTAGCATTTGAGACCTAAGAAAGGGGATCATTGACATGCTATTGAAGGATACTTGTCCAAAGTGTTCTAGCTCTTTTTATCCCCACCTCTTTCTATCCCTCCCTCTTGCTCATCTATCTCTCCTCTTCTCCTTCTTGCTCTCTCTTGTTTTCTCTCTCTGACTGTCCTTTTTTTTATCTTTCACAGACACAGCAAGATAAATATTCCTCTCCTTTTATACACTTGCTCTCATTTGGCTCATCAGAGGTCAATGATGAATGATGGGCCCAACTGACCATTACTGATATCTCAGTATGTATGATGCACAAAACAAGCCTTTCCTCTTTTTTTTGTCACCCCCCCCTCAGGCTATTGTAACAGTAACAATGTTGTGCAAAGACACTCATTTACCCTTTACCAGCACTTGAAACTCAACTCACTAAAATACGAATTCTAGTTGGTATTTAATGGAAACTCAGAGCCAGATTTTGGGGAAAAGCTGGAATATCAGAGAGATAAAACAGACCACAGTCAGTTCTCACCCAGCCAACTTCTCAGGGTAAAAGCTGTCTTCAGGAGTCCTCTGCTAGCTGATTACTTCTACAGAATGCCTCAATGTCTACCTTAAATATCTTCTTTGCCCAGTTGTTTCACTTCCAGGGTCAACTCTGCATTATAATTCTAGAGTTATGATTAAAGTTGTGAGCTACTGTTTGGTTGCTAGGTCTTAAACTCATAAAAATACAGAAAGATCCCTGACTTCTGAGTAAAGGGATTAAAGGCATTGGTTACTACTCGGTCATTCTCATACAGGGATTAAATGTGAGAGTTACCACTCTCTCTGACCCTCATGGCTTGACTGTGAGTGATGCTGTTCGCTGATATTCCAGGCTAATTTTATTAAATATAAAATATATCACCACAATGTACTAGAAAATCTCCCTGTGGACCTCAGTTTCTGTGTCTGTCACATATTACTATTTTCTTGATATTTGAGAATTTTTAAAATATTTTCCTCAGTACCCACATCTTACAACTCCCCTCTTTTTCTTTTCTTTTTTTATTTATTATGAATAAAGTCATATTTTTATCTGTGTATATCCTTTACACATATTTCAGCTCAGTGATTTGCACAGGACTAGCTTTCAAAAATGTCTAATAACTTAACATTTTCCATGTTATAGAACAAAAATCACATTTTGAGTTGTACTAAGAAAAACATGCTTTCTTCTTATCTCTGTAAAATTGTAATTTTCAGATATTTTGGACATTTGTAGGGACTTCTTCACTTAGTTTATGTCTCAAACCTTTTCCATGAAAACTGAGAGTTAACTTTCTCCCTTTGGAAAAAAAAAGTGACCGTTTACAACAGGAAAAAAAAAATAATATCACATGACTCATAGCTAACAAATTACCAGGCCAAGAGTTTTTGTTTGACATTCCATTTTCCTTATTAGAGATAGTATACATGAAATATACAAACTAATTGTTCCTGTGATCCCTGGTGTTATATTTTCAGATTCCAGTGTTAAGTTTCTATACATACCAGTGTGTCTCTCCTTGAACTTCTTCAGAAATACTGTAGCCACAAAACAAAGAGAGAATACATTTATCAGATGATTTCTCTGTATAGAAAATATCCTGAGCAAAGTATATGTGTTAGATAGGCTTGTTACTCTCATGAAACATGTGAATGTCATAGGAAGTGGTAAAATATAAAAGAAAGCATACCTATAAAAAAAAATGGAACTTGAGAGATACGATAGCCATTGAAGAATGAGAGAAACACAGAGATAATTTTCACGGCTATCTGTAACACAGAAGGAATCACCTCTCTAAATTCAAAAGAAGAAAAGCAACCTACTGAATTAAAATAATCCTGAAAACATGAGAGAATATTGAGAGCCAAGGTCAGAGCTATAGATACAATAGATCTGAGGATTTTAAGGTGGCAGGATTTACATTTCGTTAAATGACCAGAAAGTTTTTTCACTCACTCACTTTATATATCTATCTATTTGTCTGTCTGTCTTTCTGTCTTTCTGTCTGTCTGTCTGTCTGTCTGTCTGTCTGTCTGTCTGTCTGTCTTTCTGTCTGTCTTTCTGTCTGTCTGTCTTTCTGTCTGTCTGTCTGTCTGTCTTTCTGTCTGTCTGTCTGTCGGTCTGTCTACCTGCTTGCCTGTCTGTCTGTCTGTCTGTTTGTCTGTCCACCCACTCACTAATATATGAATGAGAATAGTGAGAAATATTGAAGTCTCATAAGACCTAATAGCTGCCTTTGGGTTTCAAGACATAGGCTCTATAGAATTAATAGGGCTAAAATGGGAGGTTAAAAGAGACTGTGCAGCTGATGCTAGTTCTGTTAATAAGATCTATAAACCAATAAAACAAAAATTCAAGTATCTATATGCATGTAATGCGTAGCCATACACATTATATGTTCATATCATATTTTTGGTTAAGATTATACTTTATTTTACTCTATCTTGTATTTTGCTGTCTTTTTTTCCCAGACATAGTACCTAATAGCATGGTTCTGGAAATCTGCTATTTTTCCCTCTTTTACAAATTTTCATTTTTTAAAAAATTCTACTTCTTGATCTATAATGACCATTTGTCATTAACAATGTTTTTTTTTTTTATCCAAGTTTTAGCATCTTTTTAAAACACTGTAATATTTGAGGCAACTAGGTGTTCAATAATTCCTAGAGTATGTAAGTATTTTTTACATTAAAGTTGAAAGTAAATTAATAAAACAAGAGATATAATCGAAGTAGGTGATTTACATAAGTATAAGTGCAAGACACTTGACATGATAAAAGCACACTAGAAACCGGGGTTATACAATTCATAGCAACTGTCAGTTACATTTTCCAGCTCACAGGTAAAAGAGAAAAAAAAATTAAAGCACTAACATTTAGTTGAGAAGTAGGCTCACTAATATGCAAGTCCCATATCTATCTTTAAAAAAATGAAAACATCTTTTAAATTCAAAACATGCTTGCCTTTTAATCTACAGCCTTTCTCATAATAGCTGTACTTGACAAACATCCAGGCCTCTCTCTCCCATTTTCAATTTCCACTCCCCCTTATTCTCATTGACAGAGGAGGGAAGCTAGGAAAAGATTGAAAATTATTTCTAGTTGTCTTTGAAAAACCTCATCCCTGAGAAAATTATCATTACGATGCACAAAGTGTTATTTGCACTCAAAGGGCTGTGAATCAAACTCTTTGGGTCTTTTGTGTTTATTTCCATTTGTCTTAGGTGTGCTGAGCCTCTGCTAATAGATACTGTCAGTTAGTCCTCTAAAGAATTTTATATGGCACACTGCCTTCCTCTGATCTGTCGCTGGCATACATAATGCTGCCTATTAAACTAATTAGTTGTGCTCCTTTGGTATAATTAATAAGCAATAACCATACTGCTGTTGGAGGATGCTAAAATTTTAATGTCCTCTCTTAATCTGTCTCACTCCAATCCTGAGGACCATAATGGTTCCATAGAGCCATAAAGTAGCCAGGACCCTTTTTAACTTTATTGTTATTGCCAACTCCAGCCTCTTTCTGACTCTAGTATTAAGCCATTTCAGATAATTGAGATAGTTACAGCCATTGGGTAAGAAATAGTTACGACAGGGATGTGAATACAAGGTGATTACATTTATTGTTTATGTTTTCACAAATAGAATGAAAGATTAAATATAAGGAATTATCCTGAATTCAAACTTCCCTGGCTGTTCAAGTTAAGTTCAAAAGGATCCCAGAGTCTTACTGGGACATTCAATAGTCATTAGGTATATATTCTAGTTACCTAATATCTAGGAGAATATGTAAGTAATATCCACACTTTAAGCATATGAATACTGAGTGCATAGTTACTCTGTGCTGATGCTGAGGATATAGTTCCCATTTTCATGTAATCTTCAGGGAAAAGCATAGCTTCTAAAATAAGATGAAAAATTTTCTAGTTTACCCGCTCTTGAATACGTAAGCCACAAAACAGCAGCTTCATCTATTTCTCGTTCACCTAAGAAATGTTTATCTCAAATGTTGCCAGTATACTACCTCTATGTTAACTTTATCTAAATTTTCCTCAGCTTAAGTTATTACAAATATTTTAGAACATATCACTACTTTGTTCTTTTAGCTTACTGTTTTTTTTTAATTGAAGCACACACTGCAAGAAACTGCTTTCCTTCTCCTTCTTCTCCTCTTCCTCCTGTTCCATCTTCTTCTTTCAAGATGAAAAAGAAAGTCTTAGAGTAACTGATATTGTCTCCTGTTAAAACTCCAAGCAGTCGTGGACACTTTTGTGTAGTCAAGCTTCATCATGGGGCACAGAACTGTGCTAACTAATCTTGGTTTAAATTATACCCACAAATCTCGATGTGTATTCAATATTGTCTTCTCTCTGTTGGTCATCTCAGCCTTTCAGGAGATATTATTACATGAGGTGATTTCTCTGCTTCCCTTTCTTCCCCATTTCAGCCCTACAGACACATCTCTCAAATGTCTATGCACTCACCTACAACAGTTTTTCCCAGATCTCACTTCATCCCTTTCCCACCAACTTTGTGTTCTTTGGAATTTCAATAAGTACAATTATTACTGCCCAAATATTCTTGAATAAGAGGTCTTTCACTAGAGTGTGATTTGCTTATCTGGGACACTATGCTAAGAGGAAATCTGGTGCTTACTCTTGCACACAGCTAATATTGTGTGCAATATTATGGCTCCTTGGGACTTTGCTTTCAGCTCACCTCTCTATGTTGAAATTTTGTCTGAGCTTGCAGAGGTTGTGTACATGTTGTCATATTGCTTCCAATTCAATTCATACGTACACCTGTCCAGATACCATTTTCTTGTCATTATCCACCACCTCTGGCTTTTACACTCTTTCTGCCTTCTCTTCTACAATGACCCCTGAGCCTTGGGGATGAAGGACATGAGAATATGAGACTGCCTTTAGTCATAAATATTCTGTAGCATTTTAGTCTCTGTACCTTAATCAGTTGTGGGTTGCTGTGTTAATCATCATTGACTGAAAACAGAAGCTTCTCTGATTATAACTGAAAGATTAAAATATCTATATGTATTTATCAGGGTTCTCCAGAGAAACAGAAGTAATAAAATGAACACAAACACACACACACACACACACACACACACACACACACACAAATATACAGAGTCTTAATTAGAATGACTTACAGGCTATGGTCCAGCTAGTCCAATCAATAATGACTGATTTCCAATGGACAGTCTAAGAATCCAGCAGTCATTTATTCCATGAGGCTGAAGGTCTTAGCTAATCTTCAGTATATAGCAGATTCTCATCCCAGTGATGGAATGGAATTTCCTGTGAGATGGAGAGCAAGCCGGCAAAGAGTGAAAGCTTCCTTCTCTCCTGTCTTTTATATGGGTTGGCACAGAAGGTGTGGCCCATGTCAAAGACGAATTTTCCCACCACAAAAGGTCAAGATTAAAAGTGGGTCTTCCCACTTCAAATGATTTAATTCAGTAATTAACTAATCAAATAAGTAAATACCAAACTTCCTCACAGTATCGCCATTGGCTTGAGTTTTAGTAAATTCCAGATATAGTCAAGTTGACAACTAAGAATAGCCATCACAATGGATAGAATAATGAATCATTAGGTGTCAGTTTAATAATACATTTATTTAGCAGAAAAATATAAATACTTCTTTCAAAGGTCTATGGTCTGTGTAAATAAAATATCAAAGAGATTTACACAATCAAACAAATAAAAAGTAATTTAAAAAGTGATATGAAAATTGCCCTGATGAGAGGCTCACCTCATCTGTACCCCAAGGAGATGTTAAAAGTATCCTTAAAACTGGAGGGACCATCCTAAAAGAGCTCATTTTAAACAGGCCTTGCCAGTAAGAATATATTGCAAAAAACCTTTATTATTAAAAATCCAAAAATATCCAACATCACATACAAAGATGGAAAGTGATCTTGCTTTAAAAATAATAAATATATACCTAATTAAATTCAAAGTTCACTAAATCATCAAGGATGCAAAACATGCCCTCCAGGAAGACCAGCCTCCTGCTGAGTCTAACTAGTAGATTTCTACCTAAGAAAACTAATAGGAGAAGGCCAATAGAAACCATTGTTATTATGGCCACACTGAGGTAAGGGTGTATAATTCTCCCTGGAAGGAATTGAGGGGTTTTATTCCTTTTCAGGCAATAAAATAAAGTACACAAATTAGATAAAATACATTCTACACTGTGCTTGTAAGCATTGTGCTAAGAGCAACTCATGTTTCCTGTTCTCTCAACAAACACTAAGAGTTTTAAGTAATTATGTTATCCCATCCCTACTTTACAGGTAAGAGTGGTGATGGTATAGAGAGTATAACTTACCGCAGTCTTAAAGGGAGTTGGTGGCCTTGCAAGGTAAGACCCAGGGAGCTTGCATAGAGACTCTGGAGTCACTACCATAGGATGCTAATGCTGTGTCATGCATGGCCAATCAATAACCACTGGTTTATATGATTGCTGTTAACTTTCAATTTAGCTGAAATTAGTTTTGACACTGAATTATGGCTTTCAGCTGATGGGGGGCATTTCTGCCAGCAGAAATGGAATCCCTCCAGAGTTTGATGAAGTGTGCTCATGTTGGCTCACTTGACTTATGCACTATAGAACACTGAGACTCAGTGTTGCGAGAATCACAAGCATCAGCATTTCCAGGGAGCTTATTAGAATTGCAGAATTGCACAGCCCACTCCTGGTATACTGAATTAGACTTTTTGCTCTAGCAATATCAGCAGGTGTTTTTATATGCTTTTAATTTGAGACGCACTGATGTATAGAAAATGTGAGAAGGTCCAGACTCTGCTAAATGACAGGATTTGTATGAGTGTGTATGTGTGTGTCTGTTACTGCCATGGTAGCTTCAGCTCAGCAGGATCATACCCTATGTTAGCAAGTCAGTCTTCAAACAGAAAAAGAATTATAGATACCAAGGTTTAGCTTGAGTTTTAACAACAAAAGAAAAGCACTGAATATAGAATAATATCACTTAAGCTGCTAGTATTAAGAAGAGAACAATTAATTATATTATACAATTAGCATGGCCACCCTCATAAACTATGGTGATGATTCTGAGGCACATTAGGAAACCTGTGTCACCACTGAACAGCTTAGGATCTGAAACACCTTGGACTGACATCTTGAATCCCACTCCCCCTAGAGGAACGCCTGACTCACTCTTGAGGGAGAGGGGAGAAAACTGAATCTGCCAGGAGTGGAGGCTGAACTAAGCAATACTGGGACCTTGGGACCTCCTGCCCTTGCTGGGGAGGAGAAGGGGAGATGAGGAGAAGAGAGAGTGACTGGAGAGGGTGGGAGGGAGAAGGGACCTTGAATAAGGATATACACAGAAAATGTGACTTTATCCATAATAAAAAATTAAAAAAGAGGGGAAAAATAAAAATAAAATAAAATAAAAGGAAACCTGTGTCTGTGATAGTGTGACTTTGCCTATTATTACAATTGTTGGTCTGCTTATTCTTTCCAGAAATTTAGAGTTTGTGTGATGGAAACAGAAGAAAGGAAGCACAGAGTGGCCAAACTGGGCATTGGGGAGAGTTTTACAGATATGTCATATTTTACTTTTATGTTGGTGGATGAGAGAAGTTAGTAAAAAACGACACCTACATGCCAGTGAGATTTTAGGATCTGACACTAATTTGGTCTAGTTTCTTCCATTCTTCATTCTGTCTTCACATTCCCATCCTTTCTTGTTCCTAGCTCTCCTTTCCCTACCTTCTTCTACATTCTTTATTTATTACTTCTTACCTTTGGCAGATGTATAGAAATCCTACTAATTTCAATTAAGATTGAAACAAAATTTTAGTCTGTATAATTGTATCAAGATAAAAATAAAAGTGTGATCTTTAATTTCTTGGAATATTCAGCCTAGTAAAATTGACAAAATATGAACAGTGTAGTACATCTAAAATATAATTTATTGTATTGATAGGAAGGGAACAAACAATAAGTCTTAATACAGGACCACACAAGGTGAATAGTAAGATCAGAAGTTGGGAGTGGGTAGCCTTTAAAGGATAAAATAAGACAAAAGAAATGGGGCTAGCCAAATGAAAAGAAAGAGGCTGCCAGGCAAAGAGAATGGCAAATCCTAGTGCCTAACTTGGAGTTCTTTGAAGCACCAGCTACATACAGTTCCTGGAATTGTCAATGTTCACACTTCACTCATCTGAATCACTGGAGAGAATAAATATAACTGTGATGCTCATGGCAGTAAGTCTTCAATTTCTGAGCAGTTATCTACCTATCAGTCTGACTCCCAAGGTTAAATAAAGAAGCTGGGTTGGTAAAAGTCATGCTCTTTATTGCCAAAGGTCACAGCTTCAAACCTTATATAAATTCTTAACTTAGCTTCAATGGTGCCAGAGATCAGCTGTAGCTAGACTTCATTTTCCATAGAAAAAGTGCTAACTCCTGTTAGAAAAACAGAATCTGATCCTTCTCAGGTAACTCAAATTGTCAGACTCTGTGAACATACATGAGGAATTTATCATTATACCATTGTCTTATTCCAGTTCAAACAAAGGACATACATAGAATCATGTATACACACACACACACACACACACACACACTCACACACACACACACACAGAGAGGGAGAAAGACAGAGAGAGACAGAGAGACTCAAAGACATACCCAGAGAGACAGAGATGGAAAATAAAAAGTATACTTCCATTTCAGACATGAAATTATCACAGGTGTGCCAAAGCCACCTAGGATTATATATGTGGGACTGGTGAGCATACATTAGACAGATTACCAAGTGATTATTATATGAATATTTTCTGTGTACCTTGTGGAATAGGTCAAGTGGATTCTTGAGTATTAGAGCCTAGCATATGAACAAAGAGTCTGGAAAAGTCTGGACCTTACTTAGAAAACCATTACCAGACACTCCCCTCTTTAGAAAGAAGATAGATCTTATGTTAATGTATTTTTCCCTATTCTATTGTACAACTTTCTCTCTCTTACTCATTCAGACACCAACAAAGGCTGATAAATCTTCTAGAACTCAATTTAGAGATAGTTTTGAGCCATGAAGTGGGTGCTGGTAATTTAATCTGGGTCCTCTGGAAAAATAACAAGTGCTCTTGACTGCTTAGCCAAGTCTTTGGCCACAACTGCAGTCTTTCTAGGATAAGTAGATGATGTGATTTTCATTTGGTAAAGATAGCTCAAGCTGCATAGAGACTCTTCTTTCATAAGGATGAGCTGTAGTCATGTACATACCCAAGGGAGGCACCATCTGTGTATTTGCTTCATCTCCCATCTAGGTGGTGTCGAGGACCTGCACCATTGCCATAGCAGAGTCAGAAATGGCACCTTATTTTTGGTACACATTAAACTTTTTGCATTTGTAGTGATATATTTGACTATACCAATGAGAAACAAAGTGTCATTGCAAAAGTAACTGCTGAGATTTTTTTTTTCTGAAGCCAACAAGGCAATCAGGCTAAGGGAGACATTAGCTTAAGTCAGAGGCCCATCTATCACTTGGACCCCATTAGTCTGAGAGACTAAATAGTCTTCTACTGGGGGAATCCAAAAGAAAAGTCAGTCTAGAATTCATGTAGTAGTTTAGGCATGGGTGTGTCTTTGTTTTTCCGGCATTTATTGTGCTATTCATGAGTTTACAAAAGTGAGTGACAAGAGAGAATTTGACCTTACTGATCACCTTTCTGCCATTATGACAAAACATGAAAGGGAAGGAATTTAAAAGGATTATTTTAATGACTGGTTTTGGAGTTTTAAATATTTTGTTACTAATAGGCATTACTTTCAGTCCTGTGATGAAGCAAAATATTAGAAGGAGAAATCAGAAGATAGAAGCACCCTTAATGATAGACAGGAAACAGGAGGAAGAACTTAGGGCTACAGACAAGACACATCATACCATGTCTCAGCTCAATGACCTCATTCTATTACTATCTATTTTTTGACACCTCTTAATAAGACCGTCGAATTTTAAATGCAGTAGTGTGTGATTACATTCATTTAGATCAGCGCCTTTATGATCTAGTCCCAATAGCAAACATCTATACCTTTTCCTTAAAACCCTCTTTAGAAAACATCTGTCTCATGAACTAATCATCGGTTTGCAGAGTTATCTCATATTTGCTATGGAGACAAAGAGAATAATTCATCAAAAGGTGAGCAATATTGGTTACAGATGTAGGAGGATCTCAGAAGAATTCAGCTTAAAAGCCAAAGGGGAAAGGAAGGTTTGAAGAATCTGTGTTCTACAAAGTTGGTAGAAAGGGAAGTCTTGGCAGTGCACAGTTCCCAAGAATAAGTGAGATGGATTGTGCTCCGTTTTGATGAGGGGATAAGGAATTCTCCTTATTCAGTCGGAGTGGTTACATAGAAGGTGAAGAGGGAAGAGGTGGCACAAACACCACCATTCTTTGAAGAAATTAGGCTCTAAGAGTAAAATTCTTGGCTTAGAGTGGTGGTTACACCTTCAGTTCTATCACTCAGGATATAGTGATACAATCTCTGAGTTCAAGGCCAACCAGGTCTACAGAGCAAATTCCACAATAGCTAGGAGTACAGAAAGAAATCCTGAAATGCATGAAAGTTTATGCCAATGCTGTCTAGGAAGGGAAAACTGATGAAGGAGAAAGCTAGCTGTACAAGTAAAAATTAGACTATGAAGAGGATGGATCCAGCTGTCACAGCTGAGTAAGACTAGTGATTGATTTTTTTTTTCCTTGAAGCATGCAGAGCTTCTTCCAGTACTAGGAAATACAGTCCTCACAGAGGAGGCTTGCAGATCAAGTACAGCTTGAACCGTCCAGATCTTGTGTGGTGTCTTCAGCAATAAGGACTCACTCACCTCCAAGTTCTAGGAGAAAGCCAAGAGCAATTACAAGAGCCTGTACTTGTTTGGGCGTCTCTTGAATACCCCAGGCATATAATCATGGAAAAGAATCCTGTATCTAAGATTAGTATTTCTGTTAGTCTATTGATTTCAAAATTGTACATAACCCCCCCAAACTTGCATGCATACATGCATGTGCACAAGTGTGCATGTGCATATATATGTGTATGTAATGTTAAGTAAAAATGAAGTAATATGACTCTCTATGAACCTTCCAATTGCTGTTTATCTCTCCCCCATGTGCATAACCCTCTCTTTCACCTTTCCAGTAAACACCTCCACCAAATTAATTATTCCCATATTTTTCCCTTCATATTGGGGTCACAGCAAAATGGAATTTATTTACAAAGTCCTCTGTCCTGTCCCTTCAGTAGATTCTCACTAATTTCATTTTAGTTATAGGAAAGCTTTTGTGTTCCTTACTCACTATGTATTAAGGTTTATGTAATGTTAGTTGAGATATCAAGAAATTAAATCACAATGAAGCCAAGGAGATGCTATTTGGTATACCAGGTTGCAAGTCACGAAATTGTTTTTGCGGTCCTCATGATTTCTGCCTAACTTATGGATCTTATATAGGGGTATAAAGTTCACAAGGGCAGCTTTCATTGAGCTGAAAATTAGATCCAAAGATTTGTAGTGCTTTATGCATACTATGCATACATTATAAATAAAACATTTACCTAGAAAATTTTTAGTGGCTCAGCTGGCTGATGTTTGCAGTATACTTGTTATTAATTAAATTCTAGCTCATGAAGACATACATTGTACCATTCAACTCATCATGAATAAAATTATTATCTTGATAAGGCTTGGAGCTCCTTGTAAGATCTATTCCAGGTAAACTGGGTGCATTTTTTGCCCTAAAGTGCTCATATAACTGAGCAGCTCCATGGACTATATCTGTCAGGCTCAGTTCTAATTTACAAATGTAAATTTTAATTTTCTTATGAGTCCCTTAGGTAGATGTTCTGATTATTGCAACTTTATGGATGATAAAATCAAGACATCAAGAAATTTAACTGTATAAAGTACCAGATGTGATAGCAAAGTTGAGGTGTTCTGATTTTATAGTTAGTGCCTCTGATAATTGAACAAACTAGCCATAAGCATCTTAGACCTACAATATCTTTCCTTGTAAACATGGACATGCATCACATACAGCAATGCTGAGCACACTCAGCATCAATGTACTTACTTGATATCCAAGAATGGTATTTGTGACTTGACATTTCTAATCTGAGATTTTGTGAGTCAATACCATTTATAAGCCACTTTTTTTGATTTCACAATAATTAAGCTACACAATGATCATTACTCATGTCTCTTTGATTTTAATTTCTTCCTCTTCAGTGAGTTTTCATAGGCATTGACTCTGCTGAGCCCACTATAATTATAAGCTGCACATATGGTAGAGATGACTATACCCATTAGATTGATGAGTTCACTGATGCCAAAGGACATTATGGGATGTGAGAAGTCATCATAATTGCTTTATTCATGGATAACAAATAAATGGACCTTGGGCAGCCATGTGCCTTCTTCATCATGCATCTTTCCCCATGCACCTGGAAGACATCACTGATTGATCATGAACTCTGCTGATCATAGATCAGCTTCCACATGGTTTGCTTTTCTTGTATTCGATGCTTTATTCAAATAACATTGACACAACCTTACAGTGTGGTGTGTGTGTGTGTGTGTGTGTGTGTGTGTGTGTGTGTGTGTGTGTACAAGCACTCATGCAGGAATAAATAAGAGAGAAGGGGGAAGAGAGAACAGTTCACAGATAGACCAAATACAACATCTTTCATTTCAAAATACAGATTTTAATTGAGTCTGTATAATTTAATGAGAAGATGGCCATGGTTAGCTTTGAAACTGCTTGCAAACAAATAAGAATAGATTCCGCAAAATACAAACCCACATATAACAAATATAATGAATGAAAAATAGGCTATCAAATTAAGAATGAGAGATGGAAGGACTTTGTGTGAGGCTTGCTAGGAAGGCTGGAGGGAGGAAATGGGGGATAGGAAGGATTTTAATTCAATTAAACATATTAAGAAAGACCACACTTTCATCAAAGCACCATAATACTTTGTCAGAAGTATAACAACTATAAATATATACACCATATACAAGGTTTATCACCATTATTGTTATATGTGTGTATCCCGGTATTGTGAATATATTTTTATTATAATTTTATAGTTTTAGGATACATTACATATAGCTTAACTTCTGACATTTTAAGTTTGTGATAATCACTTGGTGATTTTGTTCCTTCTGTGTTCCCATAAAAGTACACACACACACACACACACACACACACACACACACACACACACACCCCTTCCCTTATGAGGTTTATGGCAATTGCATAAAATACAAAAATAAATTTGGTAATGAACATGGTATATGTCCCTTTTTTTGATTCTTCATTGTCTCTTCTAAATGCTCTATAGCTTACACCAAATTTTGTCCATTCTAGGAAATAGTTTTATATGTCAACATGGTTATTGGTTATCAGTGTTTGGTTAAATACTATGTAGATATTGTTATCGAGTTATATTTTAAATATGGTTAACATCTAAAGAAAAATTTAAGTAAAATATATTTAAAATATTGCAAACTAATGCGTTAAAGAACATTGAAACATCTATTATTACCTGGAAATTGAAAAATCATAGCAAGTTGGATAAAAACAAAGTTGATAAGACAGAATATAGCTTTTACGTGAAAACTGCTTCTGGTTGATTTAGCTTACATGACAGTGTATTGGTGGCTCTTTCTGTTCTTGTTTTAGTATCCACAGCTAAGGTCAAAGGAAATTTTAACTAATGTTTGAGTACCTAGTGTGCATTAGTATCTTGCTGTCTCGCGCAGCCTCTCCAGCAAGGAACACGCAACACCGGATCCTTCTCTTTGCAGTTTATTCAGGCCTTTCAAATATCTTCTTGTCTTTCACTCACTCACTCTCACTCTCACTCTCAGAGGTATGACGAACGACCCACTCACTCACTCTTAGCCGAACGACGAACGACCACTCTCTCACGCTTAGACGAATGACCCTGGGGGGAAGTCCGCTCGTGGCTAAATACCCTCTGGGCTTCCAATCCCGGTAAGCCACGGGGACATCGCCCATAGGTCCTGAGGCGCGGAAGCAAGCCACCATCCTTGCCTACAGCCAATAAGGAGTTGTTTACTCCCGAGAGCACTCACCATCCCATCAGGAAGGTGGAAGGCAAAAACCAGCGCCACCTTTAGGGCGTGGTACAACACAGCTTCCTACATCTTGCCACCACTTTATTACAAAGAGACTTGGACTTTAAGACACCAAGGACACAAAACTTATTTTTCTTCTCCAATGAATCTTTGTACTCTACAACACATCCATTGCACCTGGAGCATGCTGAAAGTGAATAGTATTCATGAGAAGGAATACAAGAAAAGAGTATGGAATGGATGATTTCAACAGTCCAGCCACCAACTCACCCCAGCTCAGTAAGACATAATATTGAGATATGCAAAGAACATTTAATTATCAGAGTAGAGTGTGGCAGAGAATTTGTGTCATATTTTTAGATAAAATCCCTTAGATATTATGAAAAATAAGATAAAGGGTTTAGGACCTGGCCTTGCTGCTGTATGATTTGATATTTCTTAGACAGACACCTATGATCTCTTCTGTAACACTATAGAAGTGCAGGAGTTGAATTTTAAAGATGATGTGATAAATATTTGCAAAGAATTGTTTGCAGTGTAGAGTCAAAGAAACTATCCCAGCTTTGCTTTGATCACAGAGCTATTCAGATGACAGGAAGCATGATTAGACTGGGAGCCAAGCAGACTGAAATGATGTTCTAGAGTCTGTTCAAACAATATGTATATAGGATAGATTGTTACTCTTTGCTGTTACTCAGAGTATTCATGACTTGGCCAAACTGCTTAATTTTTATGAGGCTCAGTGTATTGGAAGGGAATATTAATGTCAATGTTGATCCTGGAGTGTTTCTATGTATTAGGATTGAACTTCTAAGACCAGAAATTACAATTTCTTAAGCTGTCACATTGTCAGTATTTAGTAAAACTTAGAAAATATTAAATAAATTGAGTCATGTTTTTAAATTCTCTTGTTTATGTGGGAGTGTGATTAATTATATCATATAGTTCTAATATTTATTTTAATGAGAGGTCAATATTCAAACATAAGCTAAGGTCTTAGTCAAAGGCAATAAAAGTGGTAAAGAGAAATGATGGGTGTATTCAGACTCAATTCAAAGTCGGTTTAAGTTTTCAAATATCCAAAATTGGTTCATTGTGGAATCTGCACATAGAAAACATGGTAAGTGCTAAAATATCTGCAATATCCATGTTCCTTTGATTATTTCCCAGGAATTATAAGAACAATCATGCTAGATGTGTGGTTTCTGTTTTTACAACATTCTGCACATGATTTCTACTTGTGTTTCAGGGAGTTACCAATTAGATAAAGTGTTCACAAATTACTTTATATTCTGTCCATAAATGTAGAGGAGGAAAGGGCACTTTGAAGTCTAGGGAGTTTTAGTAACATTTGTGAATGTACCTAAATTTCTGCTATAAGCACTCACTGCTTTTTATGAAATGAAAATAATTATTTCTCATTGGCATTGAAACATCTAAGGCAGTCTTTGAACGGACAAAACACCCTCATGTCAAGTTTCAGAGGTTTCTTCCTCAACTCATCTAAGGCTTTCTTTGTATTTATTCATTTTTTTTCTGAAGTTTAAGTGGATATAGTGATTAGCTACTCGCTGCTTAATAATATATGATAGGCATAGAGTCTACACAACTAACTAGGTCTAGTGGCAACTAAACCTTCCATACACTAGCTCTGAGTGCCTTGCAATTTTTGGCAGGGTGGTAGGCAGAATTGGAGTCCTGGTGTGGGCAGTGCAGAGCACAGACTCTAGCCTTAATAATGATCAAGTTACTACTCATCATAAAAAATCTTCCTGTATATATCTTTGCATAATATTTTTTTTCAAAGTCATCAGTTTTTTGAAATTTCCTGCAATATATTTTGATCATACTCACTAACAACCTCAAATCCTTCAAAAATCAAGTCTAACCTTCCTCCCCACCAACTTTGTGTCCATTGAAAAGAAACAGAGTTCGATTTGTGCCTCCCATATTTTCTTGCATGTGAGGCCATTAACTGGAACATGGTTGACATATTATAAAATGCACCCTTAAATAAAGGGACTCTCTTTTTATATCCAGCTAGCAATTGTTAATGTTTCCTCCACTAGGGGGCAGCATTCACATTTACTTTTCCTCTCCATGCTGATATTTGGCCTGGATTTATTTTGTGTACACTATGTCTCCTAAAACCACAGATATATCCTTTGCAATTCTTTCTTTGTCTAAACCTATGATTTACATTATTATATATTTATGTCACATCCATCTTGCAATAGGCGTTTCTCAACTCCTATTGCCAACCACCATCAATTTCAAGTGCTACAATTAAATTTCTAAATCTTCATGATCAAAGTTTTCCTCATCTAGGTTGTTTCCAGGTTCTTGCTGTTACGAATAATGCTGCTATGAACATAGTTGAGCTAATGCCTTTGGAGTGTGAATGCACATCTTTAGGGTATACATCCAGAAATGGTATTGCTGGATCCTTGGGGAGATTGATTCCCAGTTTTCAGAGAAACCACCATACTGCGTTCCAGAGTGACTGAACAAGCTTACACTCCCATCAACAATGGAGGAGTGTTCCCCTTGCTCCACAACCTCTCCAGCATAGACTGTCATCTGTGTTTTTAATCTTAGCCATTCTAACAGGTGTAAGGTGGTATCTCAAAGTTGTTTTGATTTGCATTTCTTTGATGTCTAAAAATGTTGAGCCTTTCAGTCATTCGTAATTCTGCTGAGAATTCCCTTTTTAATGCTGAACCCCATTTTCTGATTGGGTTATTCAAGGTTTTGGGCTCTAGTTTCTTGAGTTCTGTATATATTTAAGAGATCAGTCCTCTATCACTTGTAGGGTTGGTGAAAATCTTTTCCCATTCTGTAGGCTGTTGTTTTGTTTTATTGACTATGTCCTTGGCTTTACAGAAGCATCTGAGTTTCAGGAGGTCCCACTTATTGATTGTTGTTCTTAGTGTCTATGTTACTGGTGTTATATTTAGGAAGTGGTCACCTGTGACAATTCGTTGGAGGGTATTTTCCAATTTCTTTTCTATCAAGTTTAGTGTGGCTGGGTTTATGTTGAGGTCTTTGATCTACTTGGATTTGAGTTTTGTGCAGGGTGATAGGTTTGGATCTATTTGCAGTTTTCTACACACTTCCATCCAGCTATGCCAACACCACATGTTAAAGATGCTATCTTTTTTCCATTGAATGTTTTGGGCCTCTTCGTCAAAGATCAGGTGTTCATAGGTTTTTGGGTTAATGTCAGGATCTTCAATTCATTTCCATTAATCCACAAGTCTGTTTTTATGCCAGTATCAAGCTATTTATATTACTGTAACTCTATAGCATAACTTGAAGTCAAAGATGGTGATGCCTCTTGAGCAAAATTGATTTGGCAATCCTGGATTTCTTGTTATTCCAAATGAAATTGAGTATTGTTCTTTCAAGGTCTGTAAAAAAATTGTGTTGGGATTTTGATGTAAAGTGTGTTGAATCTGTAGATTGCTTTTGGTAGGATTGCCATTTTTACTATGTGGATCCTACTTATCCAGGAACATGGGAGATCTTTACATTTTCTGGTATCCTCTTCAATTTCTTTTTTCAGTGATTTAAAATTTTTGTCAAATGGATCTGTTACTTCTTTGGTTATAGTTAATCCAAGGTATTTAATACTATTTGCAGCTAATATGAAGGGTAATGTTTCCCTTATTTCTTTTTCAGCTCTTCTATCTTTAGTGTATAGAAGGGCTACTGATTTCTTTGAGTTAATCTTGTATCCTACTACATTGCTGAAGGTGTTTATCAGCTGTAGAAGTTCCCCAGTAGAATTTTGTGGGTCACTTATGTATACAATCATATCCTCTGCAAATAGAGATAGTTTCACTTTTTCCTTTCCAAATTTATATCTCCTTAATCTCCTTGTGTTCTATTATTGCCTTAGCTAAAACTTCAAGAACTCTAGTGAATACATAAGGGGAGAGAGGACAGCCTTGTTCAGTTCCTGATTTTAGTGGGATTGCTTTGAGTATTTCTCCATTTATTTTGATGTTGGCTGTTGGCTTCTTTTAAATCGCCTTTATTATATTTAGATATTTTCCCTGTATTCCTGCTCTCTCTAGAACTTTTATCATAAAGGTGTGTTGGATTTTCTCAAAGGCCTTTTCAGCGTCTAAGGATATGATGATGTTTTTGTATCCTTCAGTTTGTTTATATGATAGATGACATTTGCAGTTTTTTGTATGTTGTTGAATCATCCCTGCATTTCTGGGATGAAGCCTACTTGATCATGGAGGATGTTATTTTTTATATGTTGTTGTATATGGTTTACCAGAATTTTGTTGAGAATTATTGCATCAATATTCATGAGGGAAACTGGTCTGTAATTCTCTTTCTTTGTTGTGTCTTTGAGTGGCTTGGGTGTTAGAGTAATTGTGGCCTCATAAAAAGAGTTTGGCAATATTCCTTCAGTTTCTACTGTGTGAAACACTTTGAGGTATTGGTAGTAGTTCTTTGAATGTCTGGTAGAATTCTGCACTGAAGCCAACTGGACATGGGCTTTTTTTTACTTGGGAGGCTTTAAATGAGAGCTTCAATTTTCTGTAGGGTTTTAGGTCTGTTTAGGCATTTAATCTGATCTTGATTTAATTTTGGTAAATGATACCTGTCCAAAAAGCTGTCCATTTCTTCTAGGTTTTCCATTTTTGTGGAATATAGATTTTCAAAGTATGACCTGTTAATTCTCTAGATTTCCTGGGGGTCTGTTGTTATGTCCCCCTTTTCATTTCTGATTATCTTGATTTGGGTACTTTCTCTCTGCTTTTTGATTAGTTTGGATAAGGGTTTATCTACCTTGTAGTAAATGCATGTAAACAAATATATATATATATATATATACATGTGTATATATAAAATTATACTTAATCAAACATTTGTGTTTTATTTTGTGGTTTACAATTTATAATTGGATATTTCAGAGCAATATCAAAGATGAGGATATTGGAAAATCAGGAAGGCTTGGTGATTTAGATGTAGAAAGTAACACAGCTTCTGAATTTACTGTTATCCAATAAATTCTGACAGGCTGTCTTTCTGGTTTTGACATAAAGAATTCATTGTAAAAGGCCTAGTTAATTCCATATGAAAGACTTCACTGATGGTTAATGTACTTTGCCCAAATATTAAATAAAAAGATTCCTTTATAAAATCACAAAATTGGTTATTTGACATTCTATTCTGTTTTAGTTGATGTAATTTTTTTTCACTTACTGGAAAATATTTCTGAGCCACAGGCTCATATTTGCATAACATCTACAAAGAGACCTTGAAAAGCAGAGTTAACAGAAAGAAAAGGCTTTAATGGATATTCAATAAGGTTATAATTTCCTTGTGAAATGTGTTAAGTAAAATGTGTAAAAACAAGTTAAGCCAGAGAGGAAGAAAGCCACCCAGATGTCCTTGAGTGCAGTAAAATGACACATTAAGTCACAAAGGTGATGCTTAAGATACTTGAGGCTTAGGGATATTAAATAAGAATAAGATAAAATCAAAATAAAGACACTCAGAATCTACTGATGGAACAAACCATAAAGCAAAGTGAGGTTTAATATCAGAACTAGTACTAACAATAACTAATGGAAGATGATTAATGGGACCACATTCATGTTTTATTATAATTGAAAAAATAGCTAATAGACTCACACTAAATGGTAGATTTTAAGTTACTGGCTTAAAAGAGGGGCATTTATTTTTAACTTCCTAAAGCTTATGGCCTTGATATAAATTTCACAAAGGGGCAGAGAACATAGATGGACCCTAGTGGTGCTTGTGCACACCTGTCAAGAACTCTTCAAATTCCATCTACAGATAGCCAGAACTCATAAACAAGGTACTGGGGTCGTGCTTCTGTGTTTTAAAATACGCTGGTAGCTCTAGAGTAATGTGCTCGTGGTACTGGTTGAGGTTGGGACAATAGTAGTGAGAAGCAAGAATAAAATTTACACACTATCTCTAGATTATCATCTCAGCAGAAGGGAGAAAGCAGGGCATTTTTTTTTTTGATATGGTCCAGCCTTGAGAATAAAATGTTGACTTTGTTCCTATGCCTGTAAGATGAATTCGGGACCCAGTAGAGTTCCTAGAGGGAGTCTATGTTCACTCCTGCCTGTAGAGCTAGGAATGGAAGACTGGACAGCCCAGAGGCGTATTACTCCATTTTGAAACACCTCCAGGGAGGATCAAGAAGTGTCAAGCTTGCCAGGGAAACACATGGGTGGCCAATTCAGTCATGGCACAAAATAGAATTTCTGATTTCACTGCTTAGACTTCTGTCACTGTGAAAAGATTTTTTTAAAAAATATTTAGCGTGCACAGTTTACATGTGGTACCTAAAGCAGTCTCTAATCTCCCTAAGTATAATTTACTCTGGATTTTTCCAGGTCTAAGTGATTGCACAATAAAAAGAGAAGTCTCGGAATGAGGAATTGGGACCCAGAGATCTTGTAGTTGCATTTGGAGAGGATCTTGTTATGAAAAAAAATCCCCCCTTTCTGACATCTGTGTGATCTCTTGGATAAGTCCTCAGAAGAGCTGGCCAGATGTTTACTCAGGTGGGATGTAGCATGACTCAGATTCTAAGACAGGGAACAGTAAAGACATGAATCAGGGAATAGGAAGCAACCTGCCCATCTTTTCTGAGATCCCCATCATCAGGGCCTGCTGCCTCTCAGATTCGTGTGCCAATTACAGATTTTCATGCACAGCATCTTCTCACCACCTGGTGATAGGGAAGTGTTAAATAAACTAATGGGAATATCTCATTTACATCTATCACTGGTATTATGGCTGGTTTTCTTAATATATTAGGGAAATTGCCCATAGTACACCTGTCACAGGTGAAAAATCTGCATAGGCATGCATAATTCATGAATTTGCAATCCCAAGGAGAGAATTGAAAACTCTTCGTGTTGCTTAGATGCCAGTTATTATAGCAACAGCTCAGATATAACTGAAGACACAGGGAAAAGTACCCACTGGAAAGAACTTTGCTTTTTATTCATGTCCAGCATGCCTTGCACTGTCTGAAGCTTCTTGATGTCACCTCTGCTCTTCTTCCTCAACTCACACCAGTGGTTCATCCAAGAAGTCTACAATTTGAGTATAACAGATATGAAGAAACTTGAATGGATGGAAGTTGGTGGGTGTAAGAGCAGGGTGAGCATTTGGGTAGTTTGTAGGTACGAAACAATGATATCACTCTCAAACACAGGTGTTTCCAAAGCTTGAGGGAATCACCTTGCTGCTAGACTTTTACTTGCTATGTGCTTTGTTCTTGAAGGGTCTACTTTAACCTTTCTCCGTCCCTCCCTCCCTCCCTCCCTCCTTCCCTCCCTCAGTTTTTCCCTTCCTCCCTCCCCATTTTTCCTTTTTCTTTGTGTCTTTCATATTATACGCCTCAATTCCTTTCATCTTAGGGTGACACAGTGCATCACACAGTATAGTTTTTGGTCCATGTGTCTTTACTTGCAAGTGTTCATTGCAAAGTCTTCGGTCTGGCTTGAGACCTCTGGTTTCTGCTACACCATTGATATTGGGTCCTCATTGGGACTCATCTCATGTAGCCTATTTTTGTCCTGTGTCATGGAGATCCTACAGCTTTGGATATCAAGACGTGCACCTATATGTGCTTCAACAGATTATAGATGGGATAGTGTTGGGGTGGGTCAACTCATAGCCCTGGCTCTGGGCCTGGGTAGTTGTAGGCTTGATCAGCACAACAGCTCTGCTCTCCCCTGTCCTTACCATCACAGTGAGATTTCCAGAGTTGCCGCAGCTATTTTATTCCATACAGCAAGAAGCAAAGGGTGGGACCATTTTTGCTGCTTTTATGGCCTCAGGGTCAGCTCACCCACACCTATACCACCAGGGCTAGCCATACTGTGTTTGCTGCCCACAAGATAAAGGGGGGACACCCCAGAGTGCTGTAGCAAGTGGGGAGCAAGAACAGCTTTCCCATTCTTATGAACCCAGGGCCAACTCTCTCAACTGCCACAGGCAGTGAGGAGGCATCACCTCCTCACCCATGATACTGCATAACTGATGAGTAGTCCAGTCAACCCTCCCATGATCATGACCTCAGGGCAGCATAATTGTGCCCCATCAGCTGGGTCTGCCCTACTGTGCTGCTCAGGTGAGGTGCAGGGCTTGTTCTTTCAATTGCTATATGTGGTGGTGAGGGGCAGAAACAACTCTCCCACTCTCATGACCTCAAGGCCAGCTATTACATCTTTCACAGATGGCAAGGGACTGGAGGTGCGTATCTTTGCCTCATCCACCATATTGTGGGGGCCCTCCTGTACTCTCACACCCTCATACCAGCTCTCTCACACTCCTGAAAACAGGGTAAGCTCTATTGTGCTATCCCTTGAGATGCAGGATTGTCTCTTAGAGTGCTTCAGCTTGCAGGGACAGGCCCACTTCTCCCCAGTGTTGCAGCCAGTCAAGGGTGGGGCCAACTGCGTGCAGCCCTATCCTCTTAGTTTTCCATGGTATCAAGAGCTATGGACATCAAGACAGACATTGGTTGCAGCAGAGTCATCGAGGCAGACATGAATGCTGGCAGCAGCCTAGGGCAGATAGTCATCATGGCCCTAGGTGGCAAGAGAGCCACCCATATCAGTCCAATTCTCACCCTCTCTTCACAGGGCATGAATCATTCTGTTTCTCTCTCTCCCATACCACACTATATATTTGTTTACCATAATAGTCCCCAACCGCCAGGTGCCTTGCAGCAGTAGTAGGCCTGTGCTTTCTCCTCTGTGCCTAGGGCAGGCTGTCCAGGTCATGTGTGTAGATCTCCTTGTCATGCTCAATAGTAATGGTGCTGGGACTGGTTAGGCTTTCTCCTTTCACTTGGGCCAGATCACCCAACTTTTTTTCCCATATTCAGTGTGGCTTATCTCTATTAATTTTGCTATTATATTTGTGTTGACTAAATATCAGTGTGGGATTAAAGTAGCACATATTAAAGGGATACTGTGGAAGCTGAAAGTTTAATAAACTACATATGATCATATATCATTGTATACATGTTTGAATTTCTTAAAGAATAAAATAGTAAGACACTGTTAATCCTTAATGTTATAAGTACATATGTTCATAAACTTAGAGATCTTACACACCCTGGCATACATGTACATATAAACACACACACACATACAAACAAATATCCGCAGTTATATATGTATGTAATGTTCACTATATTTATTTGGTAACTTATTCTAGTTATTGCTTTTTCTTCCCTTTTAATTTAAATGCAGTTATTATTTAAGAAAAGTTTCAGAACTGTTTAAGAGCTACAAGGTTGCCTGGAGAACTCCCAGGTGCTACCCACTCCATTTACCCTGCCATTAACTCTTTGTATGGTACATTTGTCACAATTAATGACCCAGCAACAATATATTACTATTAACTGAGTTTTACTTTTTTCTCAGAGTTACTTAGTAATTTTTTTCTAATGTCCTTTTTCTTTTTCAGTCTCTTGCCAGTTTGTCTGGATTCTAACACTAACATCCTGAGATTACTAACTATGTGCATGTGTGGGCTTCATCTCTGTGGTATGAAGATATTAGGGTCACCCTGTAGGTTGACTGTTTTAAAGTAGCATGTGTGGTATATTATACTATATGGTTTATGATATTAATTATAATCAAACTATGGATATAAATATATTATTTCCCCAGTAGTATTTGTGTGCATGAAAGGAAGATCCCTGTTGTTTTTCACACACAGAACAGAATACCTGTAATAAACAGTCATAGCCTTTTCAAAAGCAGTTGTACACCACAGACTTGCAATTGTATAAATAAAACGTTCTTAGGACCCTGAAGACTCTTAAGATTTGTGGGAAGTTTTAGAAAATGCTATATTTACTTTATCCTTTGGATAAGAACTAGAAAATATTATTAAAGAAAACATTTTATTAGTTTGGTTCTTCCTCTTGTTTTCAGTCAACAAATATTTGCCGTGTGTCATCTGTGCCGTAGTAACACACATAAAGGGGAAAAAAAAGCATGCAATTCTTTTTAAAGAAGCAGAACAAGCTGGTGGAAAACAGCCCTGTAAGGTAAAGTTAAAGGAGGTGTGCTATACACAAAGCTGTAAAGTTGAAAGCCTGATGCACACTCAGTGTGCCTGGATCTGTTTTGAATCAGTTGCATCTTATGGCACAAGCTGAAGATGAAGAGACCGAAGGGGAAGCCCATTTACTTGAATGAGGTGGGGATTCAAGAAGCAGCTCCTGGTGCTTACACTTATGTTTTATAAGGTTTCTGGCCCGGGCTCTTGGGCCTAGATCTGAGGATCTGTCTCACAAACATGCAGTCTCGCAGTTCCACAGAAAAACACAGATACTTACATTAATTTTATATACATATGTACTTATATCATTAAGGATTAATCTTTTGCTGATAGGCCTAGGACCAAGGCATATATTTTGCTAACTCTTTACCCTTAAACTAACCCATGATTCTTATCCTGTTCAGCCATGGGGCTCGGTACCTTTTCTTAGAGCAGCATTTCAGTTTCTTTCCTCTGCTTCTGCTGACAACTCATCTGGCTCTCTCTGGCATCTGTGCTCTGTTCTTCCTGTTCTCAGAGTTTTCTTAGTCTGGTAGCCCCATCCACACTATTTGCCTTCAGCCAATCAGCATTTTTATTAAACCAGTAGGCAAGACAATTATGTAGTAACATAATCTCACTATAAAAGTGGATGTATGAGAAGGAAGTCTTGGATAGACAGATGTAAGCTCTGGCTTCCTGAAACTAACAGGCTTAAGCAAGTATTGATCATTGCCTGTATCAATAGGTATCAGAGGAAAGAGAGGTGATGATTCTAGAAAAAGAAGAACACTGTGTCTTGAGTATCTTTAAGATCTACCTAGAAATAACATATCCAACTCATCTATGAAATCTAGGGCTGGCTTTCTCAACCCCAACTCTAACCCAAGCGCAATAACCTATGAACACTTATATTGAGCTCAGTGTCTCCCCAGGCCAATAATCAGTGCATTGATAGCCAGGGTCCCAGACTCCACTCTGATCTGCTTTGTTAATTGGCTTTGTTTTCAGTTGTTTTAATAGTGTAGAACTGTTGGAACATTGTTACCGCAACATCGAACTGAACTCAGTAGAAGATGTCTGTCCGTTCAGATGTTGTCAGTCTACATGTGTCCTCTGTATGTTGTCAGTTCATATGTGTCCTCTGTCCTGGCATTCTTTCTTCTTGGATTACAGCCAAAAGCAAACAAAAGACCATGAATTTTAACACAGGTAGAAGCCACTTATAATTATGTCTGCCCAAGGTTGAGAGTGCATGTGCATGAGAGAGAAAGGAAAAGCTTTATGATATCATATTAAAATTAAATAAAGCATATAAACAGGAACTGCAGTATTGTAGAAAAAGAATAGATATGAAAGTTGATATAACTTAATTTCTTTTCCTACTCCTCAGAAAGCCTGGCAAGTTGTTTAATCAGATTATTTTTGTCAATAAAACCAAGGCACAGTAATGTATTAAACTGAATGATTATATGAAATGATTGTTTAGTTTTCTAGTGCCCACAGAGACACAATTAGTTTCTGAATAATTTTTCTTCCTTGTTATGTTTCAAGTTGCTATTGATATTTTATTCTGATCAATTTCACTATATATTTCCTGTATTTTTATACTGAGAATTTAAGTATTTAGCCCAACATCTTTTCTTTAACAAGGGACTAGAGATATAATTGTCTAGTGTAGGGTAAGCTACAAGTTTGGAAATTAGGATACCAATGCTGATAATCAGGATTGATATTTAAATAGCTACATGGTAGTTGGATACTTGTAAATATTATATTTCTGTATTGCATCATCAGTCAAAGAGCTTTGATTTTTTTTTTACCTTGAGAAAACAGATGAAGAAACTAAGGCTTTCTCAGGGTTGGAACCTCTCCCAGAACCTGCCGAGAGGCTAATCTAATACAAACCCAGTGTGCATCACAACACTTGCATGCTTCTTTCTATTTAAAGACAATTGCAAAATATATAATTGCCATGAAATATTAACATCCAAAATTGAAATTACAAGAATCCTAGAACAAACAAACAAACAAACAAAAACTTTGCACTTGACAAATTCAGCTCTGGCTATTTCAGAATACTGGGAAATTGTGAAATTTGCATTTACTGTCCTGAATCTCAAGAGACTGGCAATCATGTTCACTATTATTTGTCCAAGGGGGACAGATACCTCTGGAGGGCAAAGCTGGAGAAGGAGATGCAATAAAGAAGCTTGGCTTGATAGTGTCAGAAAACTCATAAATGTTTCATAAGGACTCCACAGAAGATAAAACTTTCCCAAATGGCCTTCTTTGATTTTCTTCTAATAGAGAGATTAGAAATCCAGATGAAACACTGTGTTGGGAAGAAGATTTGTCCCCTCTATCTGATCCTGTGTGCCTTGCTGCTCTCTTCACTTAAAGAAATGTTATCAGATTACCACAGAAGGGCATTGAGGAGTCACCAGACAGGAAAGTCTGCTTTACCCACTCTGATGGGCTTGTTGACTCTCCTTAGAACAGCCCCATCCCAGCAGAGCCATACCACATTCCTTTATAGGATCTGGTGCATCCACACACACACACACACACACACACACAGAGACACACACATGCACACACACATACCAATGTACACACTCATGCATGCACACACACACACACACACACACAAACACACACATGCACACACACTCTTTCTTTGTCAGGATTTTCTAAGGTAGTCCAGAATGCCTTAGATTCCTGATCTTCCAGCCTTAGCTTTTCAAGGGCTGGTTTTATCAGGAGAATATACTTTTTTTTCTCATTTTCCTTTTCTGTTTTCCCCCCATTTTATGGTAGATTCAATTTCATAATCGAATCTCTATTTAAGGAAATGAATGTTACGTACATCAGGTATAGATATATACTGAAGCAGCATGAAAGCTGTGTGATAATATATATATATATATATATATGTGTGTGTGTGTGTTTCTAACAAGAACATTTTTTTATTTTCTGGTATTGAATTTCACTGTATGAAAAATAAAATAATAAATAAAAGAAACCAAATTATCATTTTCCCCAAGAAGCAGAAGTGCCTTCTTTAGTTCTTGAAAAAGATGTCCTCAAAGTTTGAATATTTCCATTGGACAGCTTGTCAATTCCTCCTAAAACTTAATTTAATTCTGTTGATTATGTCAAGACAATAGCTTCATATTCTTTCTTACTACATCTCTATTTATATTAGTGTAGATAGAAATACAAAAGGGTACTAAAGCAGTGCTTAGTATTTGTATATAGAAAACAAGAAAGTCATATATCTAGTATGTATTTATTGCTTGTTTTCCCACATAATTCCACTGGTTCTGATTTCCTTAGTAAAGCATGAACTACTGTATGAACATCTCTCCCTATATGCACTTGTTTGGGTTCTGACCAACACAACAACCTCCCACTTCTTCCCTTATCTGGTAAGTATCTCAACTTCTTATGATCAAGCTTAAGTCTTACTTTTCTGCAAAGCTACTATGAATTTTCTGGGTCTCAGTGTTTCCTACTGCTCTTGCATCCGGTTATGTGTTCATCCTTGAGGGCAGGGATCTGAAAGTTGTGTTTTAATGTCAGCAAAGGATCAGGAATTAGATGTTGCACATGAAGAGGAATCTATGATATCAAGATACACAAAATTAAGCTTCCAATGTATAAGACAGATTATGAGTTTGCATTTTTATCATGTTAACAAACATGTGGTGTTAGTGGAATTAATATCTAGCCCTCAATATTATGGCCTTATTTTTAATTCTTCATATTCAGCACATGAATTTATTATTTCTTACATTTTTCTTTGTGTTGAAGTTTTCATGATAGGTAATATCTTGTCCCATTAATATTAGAAACTGCACCTGTGTTTGTCAGTGTGATAAACAAATGCCAATAAATATTTACTGAACAAATAACCTACTTTCTCAAATTTTAACTGACCTTGTTCTCAATATGATACTAATTTGTTTTATACCCAACTGATCTTAAATGCTGAATAAATAAATATATATAATAATAAATAAATGAATATATAAATACCTGTAGATAGGTATGTTTCATATGCCCTATCTTCTCAGATTTACATTCTAAGGCCCATTATTGAGCACTGCTTCTGGATCTTTCCACCTAGGAGACCCCATCTTCTGCAGAAGATTTTAAACTCCAAGGTCCCTGTTAAAGCGAATCAGTTTAACTGACTTCCAGTTCTTTAGGTATTCATCTGTCCATCCCATTTTGTCTTCTAGCTGTATGTATCAACTGTTTTTCTCATTGCTGATTCTAAAACTCCACAAAGGTAGCTTAAAAGCTGAAGAGTCTGTTTTAGATTATAGTTCAATGAATCTATAATGTTGGGGAAGGAATGGCAAAATGAGTAGGAGGCAGCTAGTCACACTCTACACATAAAGAGGAAGCAAGCAAGATGATTCCTTGAATTCAGCTTGCAATGTCCTCCTTATTACGTTATGAGATCTCAGCTCATCAAATGATACCAGACACATTGAGGTGTCACTTCAATTAACCTAAACTAGACACTCCTTCACAGACATGCCCCACATCTTGTATCTTTAGTGACTCTAGATGCTACCAACTTGATGATTAATATCAGTCATCATTTGCCCATGTGACAGAGAGAAACTATTTCACTTTCTGTCTTTATTGATACAAACAAAGTTTTTGTAAGATTCCAAGGAAAAATGCATCTATTTGATTCCCTTTTTCCATGTTGATCCATGATTAAAGGGTCAAAAGTCTGCCTTTCATAAAATTATGGAGAAATAGTTGAGATATTCAGAACATATAAGCATATAATTATACATAATTATGAGATTTTTAAAAATTATCTATAAGACTCTTATAATGTATGTCCAGTGATAATCTTCTTTCATGAATACATTGCAGGGTCCTTCTTCTGTAGGGCATTCATCATCAAGGGAATTTGAACTCTATCTTGGAAGCCAGCAGTCTTTGCTTTATTTCTCATAACATCAGCAGTAAGCTACATAGAATCCAGAAAATGGAGGCTTAAAAAACACAATCCCTGTTTAAGGGCGTCAAACATCTTCATAAAGTTATAGGGATGTAAACATAAGGGAATAGATGGCTTGAGCTGGAACAGGGACCAAGTAGGGGGACAATGACAGAGATATCTTCATAGAGGAAGATATCATGGGATTAGGGAAAAATTTGGTACTAAGGAAGTTCTCAGAAATACACAAGGGTGAGCCCAGCTTAGGCTACTAGTAATAGTGCAGAGCGTGTCTCAGGTAGCCTACCCTGGTGACCTCTCATGATGGGCCTTTATCTAGTAACTACTGATGTAGATGCAGATGCAGAGATCCACAGCCAAAAACACCAGGCTGAACTCTGGGAGTCCAGGCAAAGAGAGGGAAGAGGGATTATTTGAACATGTGGGGTCAATATCTGTTGTGCCCAAATACCCCAAAGAGACCACAGAAGACCAGAGAAGTCCAGAATGTAACAGCAAGGTTTATTTATGTAAATACAAGCCATGGCAGGGTACCCAGTCCAGCTCCTCACATAGCAAGATCAGAAGGGGCTTCTGAGGGGAACTTAACAGCCACTTTTAAAGGGAAAAACCACAATTTGGGGTTACTCTAGTACAAAGTGTTGTGCTGACAGCTAATCTGGGGATTTCTACTTGAATCTGGGCCCAGGAATGATGGTGGTGTATTTTGACTAGAGCATTTGGTGGTCAGATATCAGGGTCAGGGTGATGGATTCTGCAGTTGGAACTTAGGTCATGCTGGCCCTCTGTGAACAGCAGTTTCTAGCTATGGTCTCTGGGAACTAGGTGAGGGACTCTTTCTCGGGGCTCTGTTTGATTTAGTTCTGCCTAGTTCTCTAAAATGGCATTTCTTGAGCTAAGTTTACTCTCCTCCTATCATGATGGGGAAATCTATAGAGACAATTTAACCAAGCAAATGGGAAGTCACAAAGTTTAGACAGTCAGCTGTAGAGCATGCATGAGATTGGCCTAGGCCTTCTGCATACTGGAGACCTTTAATGTATATACCTTTTAAAGGAGGGAAAGATTGTTGGGTTTGTGACCAAAATCCTCATAGACATTGTTGTGGGGAGAGCTCAGAACTGATTTAAAAAAATCCTGGTGACTCAATTGCATACCATTTATTATCAATGCTAAATTATTACTCAAGGGCCTTAAGTAAAATGGTAAAGTACATCATATTTTTCTAATGGGAAGCAAAGAGGTTGGTGATATGCTTAGCAAGTCCAAGCATGTCCTAAGCAAGATCCCTTTAAGTAATATGAAATTATATTTAAAACAGTTTATTTTGTGGTTTCCAAATGAAGTTAAGGTCACCTGATAAATGACAGGATACTAATAATGCTTCATTTTCATTATCTGTTACATTCAGTGAATAAATATCTTAGTTCAAATGGTTTTTGATATAGAATATAAAATACTTCAGGATAAATATCAATTTATCTAAAATTGAAATAGTTGAAAACACTATCGTTTATTTGCTACATCTGACAGCACTTCTCCCAGTGGAAGTTAATAAATTACTACATTCTGTGAGTTCTGAAGTTCAAAAATGATTGGACATCAGCTATCTCTTCTATGAAGTTAATTAAAATTGAGTGATGGAATCAGAGGAACATATATTTTAATAATATACCTCAATGTATTAAAATATAGCATTTATTTTGTTATAAATATGCATGTGGCATTGGGTTCTTGGGAAAATGATCTAATTTGTGTCCCCGAATCCACCTCAAGGTTATTGTATTAGCACAAGTATCTGAAATTCCATCTTGCCCATTGGAGACAGAGACAGGAAGATAATTGGAACTCCAGGACCAGAATGTGATGTATGCAACAGTGGCCAACTAGAGAGACTTTGTTTCAAACAATGAAAAGTAAGGACTGATACAGAGGTCCTTTGACTTCATCATTCATGTGTGTACAAACGTGTACCCACTCACATGCTCTCACCCCCATACACAACACATAATAAATCTTCACATATATAATCAACATATACTAATATACACACACACACATATATACACATACCACAGATGCTTGCATGCATACATACCAGTCCACACCACAATAATGTACACACACAGTAAGTATTGCTAGTAAATTATATATTTATATTCAGAGACATGAACATAGGCTATTGTCTACCCAAATATAATATTCAACTCTAAATGAATTGAACTTCAAGCTTTTGAAAATATTAGGGGATGATATAGGCAAAAGGTTGGAACTCTTTAAATGGTGCAGATGTTTTGATTAAAACAGTGCTTCTCAACCTTCCTAATGCTTTAGTTAATGCAGTTTATAATACAGTTCCTCATGTTGTGGTGACTCTCAAACAAAATTTGTTTGTTGCTACTTCATGACTATAGTTTCACTGCTGTTATGAATCATAATGCAAATATCTCTGTCCACAGGTTGAGAACCATTGGATTAAACTTTTCCACTAGTTTAGGTTGATTTTTCAAAATTTTATTTTAGAGACAAAAATCTGAGGCAAATAGCTTATTTGTAAATTGTTCCTGAAAACTCAGGAAAGGGAGGGTGCAGAGGTGGTTCTACAGGGAGGAGAAAGCCAGTCTTGCTATGAACAGAACAGGATCTGTTCTGCTGGCTCCCAGAGAAGCGATGTGAAGATGCCTCCAAATCATCTACCTTGGCAAGACTGCCTAAAGTCTGTTGTACTAGCTTATTCCTTGGCTCTCCCAGAGGAGAAAAGCAACAGCAAAGAAATTGCTATCATTTGGATCTAGACAGCCCACTGAGGCTCACACATTAAATGCTTAATTGCATGCTTAGTATTATTGGAAATAATTGAAGGTATAGATATGAGATATAGCAGGATGTTTTTAGGCATTGAGAGTTTGTTAAAAAAAAAAATCACAGAACCCCAATAAACACAGGAGTTGTTCCTTGTGTTTTTATCCTTTACTATTTGGAGGACCTGCCTATTAGCTCTGAATTCAATCACAAATGGAGCTATGATATATATATTCATATATATATATATATATATATGAATGCTGGCCTTAGCTTGGTTTGTGTTTAATCCAAGTACCATTTGATCCTGGGCATTTATCTTACTTTATTTGGTATGACATTCTTGACTTTTTAGTTCCTCACTCTCACTTTTCTCTCTGATCCAAGTTGTTCCCTCTGTGTCTTGCCCCCTTATTGCACTTTCCTCCATCATCACAGCTCAAAAGCAAAAGATGCAATCAATTATAGACCAAAGTCTCTGACACTGAGATCTCAACCCTTTATAAGTTGAACAAATCAGATATTGTGTTATGCTATGGGTAAGCTATCCCATATGAAAATTATGAGTGATTAGAATATAAAAGTAAAAGAAAATACTTTTGAAGTATTTTTCTTCAAAATACTTAAAGTATTGAACAAAATACTTTTGTTGAAGGGATGTTAGTTGGCTATTAACATAAGCAGTTACAAAATTTTAAAAAAAAACAGTATCTGGTGGAAGCTTTGTGTTTTATATAGGTATATAGCTCAACTCATTTTCCATACATTTATTCCTGTTGGACTCTTCCATTGTAAATTTTTTTCAGACACCAAAAAGTTAATGAGCTTTTATCAAAGAAATTGCCAATGAGGTTTACAGTGTGATTTTATGGTAAAAGAACCATGTACAGAAAAGTTGGCTATAATCACTTCACGTGAAATGTCAGAAAAGACTATTTTTATATTCTAAGAAGAAATCAAGAAAAAAAATATTAGTAATCTACAAAGAAATGGTTATAATTTAAATATCTAGGACTAATTCTTACCACAAAAGATTTTTTGAGTTAAAAATATTACTATAATTCAGTTCACAGAAATGCTTGAAATAGTCTATATTTACCAAAGGCACCAAGCCATAAGCTGTGGTACTGATGAAACCCCACAGCGTTTTAAGAATTACCTTTCACAGATGTACCTACGGCTCCAGTGAGCCACAAACACTGTAATTAGTTACCAAGGTAGTTTTATGGAAGTGATACTTTTTATTTGGAAGAAAACTTTTACTCCCTTTAAGAATCAACAAACAGTATAACATCAAATAAAATTGGTTTGTTGTGTTGGACTTCTTGCCTTTTTATTGCTCAGTTACTCCCATCGAGGGACTCTAGGCTGTGTTTTGTTTGGAAAGGGCTATAGCCTTGACCAGTAACTCTTTCAGTGTTCTGTGCTATGTGCTCACTGAGCAAAACTAGAAAAAGGAAGATATCATTACTGAGAGGCCCTTTGTCCTGAATACCTAACTGTGCTGTTGATGACTTCTGAGCGTGTGAGTGGGGCCACAGAGACATCCCAGGTACTAGTGGAAGAATTTTATGAGGAAAAAAATTCATATTGAACTTTAAATTTTATAACACTAAGAAGGCATGTTTTAGGGACTTGATCACATCATTATCCTATGGGTATTCCTATTTAGTGTGGCTAAATTTAGCATTTTGTGTAAGTATCTCCTATCTTTCATTTGTGTGACTACCCAAGTATCAGGATTTGGGAGCCTGGAGCCTTCAACTGCTCTGGAAAATCTCCTGCCATGGATTTCGGAGACATTCTAAAGACTGAGTTAATTTTCTAAGTAGGATATGTGAATATATATTCTGTTTCAGCATAGTTCCAGTTTGATGATCTTCAATTATTTCTATACATCACTTTATCTATCAGTTATATCTTCTTGTGGAAGACACCCTCTGAATATGGTAGGTATGTTCTTCCAATGCATTTAACTTTTCTGTTATTTCTTCATGCCACTTATCGCGTTCCAATTTTCTAAAGTGGGGGGCTTCTATCACAGTGCTCAAAGATAAGAATTCTTTTTTTAAAAAATTCTGTTTGGTTTGCCACCAGATATGAAACCGTTACTCCCTCCCTCTATAAAATAATACCCAAAAGTTTTGCTGTTTTGATGCTCCATACATATTAAAAATACACAGGAAAGTATCTAACTGACAAGAAGAATTAACATTGCATTTTTCAAGTTTGGGTGTTGTAGACATGTAAGACAAGCAGAGATATCATATGTGGAATAAAATAAGGAAATCTGAAATTCAGGGAGAAGCCCCAACAGTTGTAAATGGGCATCATGAACAAGGGTGTGTTTAAAGCATTGGGTAGAACAATTCTATCATTGGGGCTTTAGTCTTCAACTTGGCATAACCTAGAATCACGCAAGTGTAGAGACTCACTGAGGGATTGTCTAGATTATTCTGGCCCTTCGACATATCTGTGTGAGTTATCTTGCTTTTGCTGGTTAACATGGGAAGACTCACTGTGCCTGACACTATTCTTTAGGAATGGGATTTAGAACAAAATGAACATAGAACAAGTGAGGTGAGCCCTTCTTTCTACACATCAATTGTCCTTGACTGTGGATGTGATGTGACTAGCTGCTTCAAGGTCCTATAATGATGGACTATCACCCAGCATTGTGAACTACATATTCCCTTTCTCCCTTAAGCTGCTCCTGTCAGGTTATTTTTATCACAGTGACAAGATATGAAACAGCCTTAAAGAGAAGAGGCTACAGCAGAATGGGGGTGTGATGGGCTGAGTGTTGAGTGCTGAGGAAAGGCGAGCCTGAACCTCATTCATATGACACATTGCACTAGCCTATTTCTACCCTTTTTCTCTGATCCCCATTGACTCAAATGTGGCCATGACATGCTTGCTGTCCTTCTATATTACTCAACATATGTCAATGTGTGAATATTCAGATTCTCACACTGCCTTTTACATCACAGGTTTTTCAACTAGTGATAGCTTAGAGGAAGGTCCCTGCCTCACAATTCTCTGATTGTATGACCCATTTTCCAAATTGCAAAATTCAAAAAGCAATGCTTATACTATAGGTAGCAGATCCCAGCTACGAACACACTATCAGTTAAGTCTCACATTGGTTCTCTGTATCACTATGGAAACCAGAAGTCAGCCATGCGTAAAACAAATGTGTCTAAAAGACAGCCAGGAAGATCATAAGCATTCTAGAGTCTTCCAAATTGCTCATTACTCTTTTCCATTTTTAGTACTGTAAAACTTTTAGTGAGACTCCAGGAAATACACTTCCTGGTGCACTAATTGTGCTGTTAAGGGGAAAGTAGTTATATCTGCCTTAAGTTTGAATTATTACAATTAAAGGGTCCATTACAGTTTCTATGTAAGCCCTGTGGGGAGAAACAATACTCTCTGTGAAGTTACCTTGTTCAAATCATTCGCTGGGGGTGTGAAGAAACATCGCCTAGTTTATGACGTCCGTTGTAAGCATCACCCTGGAGTGAAATGAATGGTTTCCTTCCATGGCCTCTCTCCACAAATGCGTCTCTATCAGATTTTCTCCCTTTGGAGGCTATCAACGTACAGCAATTTATTTTCTTTGTGTTCAGTCCTTGTTCTTTCCTATCCTGAAGGAGCAAGGGACGTAGAAGGTTTATTTAAAGAAAAATGTCTATTTGTATCTTCTTTAAGCCTTATATTGTGATAGAAATTGGAGATGACTTAAATCACACCTATCACATCAAAGATAATAAATGTATAATGTAAATTAGTCAAATATGAATACTATTTCAAAAGAAGGAAGTTTGTGAGGGTAAAGCTAAGGAACTTCTGCTCATGCAGCAAGGTAAACAATGCAGAATGGGGAGAGACTGGAAGCATGCTCTGGCAGTCTGAGGCTTAGGTAACTTGCAACTATTAAGAAATGACACGATAGATAAGTCTTTTTAGAAAATTACGTTCTCAAATCTCAAGTGTGAGAATCTATTAAACAAGGAGATAAAATCTCCCACTACGTCCATTTAATTAGCATGGTTAAACAGCATCTTCATTTCAATGAAGCATACAAATGATGAGGGAAGTGGAGGCAGAGAGTGATAGAACAGGGCCTGAGTGCTTGTCTTTATACAGAATATGCTGTTAGCTCTCCTATGAGGCAATAGCAAGTACACCATATGCTCACTCTAGGGGGAAACCAAAATATGGGGTATGAATTCACTTTGGCTGTCAGGATTCATCTATTTGAACTATAACCTAGATTGTACGTGTGTGTGTGTGTGTGTGTGTGTGTGTGTGAGTATGTGTGTTTGCATGTGCGTGTGTGTATGTATGTGTGTATGTGCATGTGTATGCATATGTGTGTGCGCATGTATGTGTATGCATCTGTGTGTGGGTGTCTTTGCACATGTGTGTGTGTGGGGGGGTGTTCAACAAAGACCACAACATCCCTTGAAAGAATATGTTCATTAACTGAGTTCTCTCTAACACCTTTCTCTCTGGTGTCAGTGTCAATACATCAGAGCCGTCATTTGATATTGTACCATCTAGAGCCTTGCATATGAAAGGAATTTGGATACTTGCTGATGAGGGTGGCTGACAAAAAGAATTTTGAGAATCAGAGCAATATATGAAGAATTAATGTGCACTCACACTTGTATCTCTAAACAACAAGGCACAAAATATTCCAAACAGACCTGTACCACTTTTCAGCTGACCCAATTATTGGCTCCAATTCCTGCTTTTGCAAATCTTATCCATTCACTAATATTCTGTCATCGGTTTCTCTCCATTATTGCTTTCTTGTTTTGTGTATCCTTTCTGATCATATCATGTTTATCTTCATGCTGTATTTCTGACCCAACCAATGACCCTTTGATTCTCAAAAATTCCCTGTTCACTCGATCCAAAAATGATGTTACTCTTTAGTGAACATAACCTGTGTTTATGGTTTCAGTTGTCACACTTTTTATTTCAGTCAATGCTGTATGACAGTCTTCAATCTCCTTTTTCATAAGACTCAATGCTTCCAGAGGATATACTTAGTTTGGAATGGGATGATTCTATATTAAGTTAAATCTGTTTATCCCCTCAGTCCCTGGCACATGAGCTGGCTATTAGCAGCATTCATAAAAAGGACATAACTGTTACTGGGAAAATGAATACAACATAGAGATTTTTAAAGTACATGAACAAACAGCGGCTTAGAAAATTTTCGCACCTCACTTCACCTCACATCAGTGGAAGAACTGGAAACACAGAGATAAAAGTCAAAGTAAAATTACTTATCATGTTTTCGCCTATGTTCTTCTCATTGCTGGTAGTAGCCTTTGGGAAATATAAAATTCTGTGGCTTTTAAAGTAACGAGCAATTATCCTAAAATAGCTACTTGTTACATGGCTTTACGTTTCATGTAATATTTTGGGACATGTATATTAGGAACTTATAGACTGAGCATATTTTAATTGAAAATAGATTCTTCTCTCATGTAATATATCCTGACTGCAATTTCCCCTCCTTTTTCTCCTCCTCCCAGTCACATCCCCTCACCTCCCATGTCTTTCTCACATTGGGATGAGAATTTTTCTTGCTAAATCACACGCACGTTATTATAAACAAGAACTGAAAGTCAGCAAATGAAAGAGCCGCTGGGGTCATAATTTAAACTACTGCATAGTAACTCATTTTATGCATGTATCACTTCCTAAGTTATTTCCATACCGCCTTCCCTGTCACTTCAACATTTTTGTCTTCTACTTGATAAGAGTGAAACTTTTGTATATGTTCAATTTAATTTTTATTATCTTATATTAAACTCTGTAGTTTAATCTGCTTGATTATGAGATCAACATTAAATATTTTTATTGTTTTAATTAATATAATTACTCTCACTTATTATGTTTGAAGGAAGAATAGAGTTGGTATAACCATATCCATGACAGTGTTGGGTACATGTTTTGATTGTTTTTGCAAGTGAATAGGCGACTACATATGAACTCTTTCTTGGTGCCGTTTTCTGTTGTTGTTCAACAACAACAACAAAAGCACTCTAACAAAAATAATTGAAATAATATTTTATTTTAGTCTATTATTATTCTGAGTTACAATCCATCCCTGTAGGGAAAGTCACAGATTCAGGAGCACAGTCAAGAATACAGCGAGGAATGCATGCCTGCTTATGCTCCACTTGATCTCTATTTTCATCCATTCCTGGCTCAGCCCATGATATGCTGCTGTCCATATTCAGTGTGAATATTCCCGCCTAAATATACAAAACTAAGAAAATCTCCCAAAGGCCAGCCTATTTTAGAAAACTCCTCAGAGACATTTGCTTCCTTTGTGAGTGCATGTTTTTCAAGTTAAAAAAAAAATCCATCTAATAGTCAGCAATTCAAATACATGCATGCATCCACAGACACACTTCCATGTGCTTGCACATATATACAAATGCCATGGTACTCCTGCATGCCACACAGATTTATCGCAGTCAGAAATATGAGTGACTGGGAAGCTTACAGAGTCACAATGTCAATACAGTTCTAGTCACTGACCTTAAAATTGGTGCAAATTGGTTTTCATGTTTCTGATTTGTGAGTTGTGTGAGTTCCAGGAATTATTTATTTTCTCCTTCAAAGAAAATCCATCAAATAAGATCCATCATATAATAATGAAATTTTCAAAATCACTGAGGTTATCATATGTTGTGAGACAGACCTCTTCATATGTAACACTGAGCCCACTTCTAATGGAGTTTTGTTCACAAAGATGGGTTAAAATAGAGGTTCATAAGAGCTACAATTCATGAAAATATAATTACATATATGCAGGCTATGGTGGTTTGAAAGAGAACGGTCTCTATTATTTTAAATATTTGACCATCTGGTTCAGTTAAACTGTTTAGGATGAGTTAGAAAAATTGTCTTGCAGAAGGCGTGTTACAGGAGTGGGTTTTGAGATGTCAAAATCTCCTCTCTCTCTCTCTCTCTCTCTCTCTCTCTCTCTCTCTCTCTCTCTCTCTCTCTCTCTCTCTCTCTCCTCTCTCCTCTCTCTCCTTGTCTGTGGATCAGCATGTAAGGTCTCAGAGACTGCTCCAGCACCATGCCTTCCTATATGTTTACCCCCATACTCTCCAGCATGATAATTATGGACTAACCCTCTGAAATTCTAAGC